>VXBN01003321.1:81979-128834 GCA_013397395.1 Sinosuthora webbiana | reverse complement strand
CCCTGGGGCGGCCCCTGTCCCGTGATGAGTCTCACTGCTGTTCACATCATGAGCACGCCATGATTACTGCCCTTGAGCTGAGGACAGGCGGCACCGCGGCCCCCGCGCTGCCGGCGCTGCGCCCCGGCTCCCCCCCGTCCCGCCGCCCCTAACCAGTCTCCCTTTTCCCCAGGGCCGATGGCTGCTCCCGCCCCGAGGGACACAGAGGACACGCGCGGAAGGAGGCGGCTGCACATCCCCACACACACCCTCCCACCACCACCACCACCATTCCCGTGGCTTCCCGCCGCTCCCCCTGCCGGGAAGGCGCGGCCCCGCCGCCGCCGCCCGGAAGCCGCGGGGCGCGCCCGGAAGGCGGTGGCGGCCGGGAGGCGGTGCCGGGGCTGCCACGTTGGAGCGGTCCGGGGACGGGGGAGCGCCGGGGACGCCGAGGTGAGGGCAGGGGAGGCGAAAGCCTCTGGTTTACAGCTCCGGTTTTCCTCCGGTTCCTGTCGGGAACGGGGCGAGGGTGGCGGTGCCGCTGGCCTGGCGGGGAGCACCTCAGGCGGGGGGAGCCCGAGGGGGCTGAAATGGGACCCAGGAACGAGCCCTGAGGGTGTTCGGCGGCAGGGTCTGGGAAGGGTCTTCCCGAGGCTGGGTTTGTTTCGTAGGTTAAAGCTGAAAAGCCGCTGTAGGGTGCTCGATGCCTTGGTGCTGTGAGAAGAGGGGTTTTTCACAGCTGTTGAAGCTTTGCCCACGTTTTCCTGTGTTATGTTCAGCACCCGTCAGTTTCCTCTACGTGTCAATGTTACTGTGCCGGTGGAGAGTTATTCCTCCCCGCCCCCCGGGTGTCCTGGAGAGGATGGCTTGGTTGTCTGTCCGTGGGGTATCTTTAGGAAAACAGTCCCTCCGGCTGCTCCTGCCAAGTCCTAATGCGGCTCCTGGATCCGTGGCGGTGCAGTCCTACCATGCACCATTTAAGCATCACCTTTCTTGGTCTTACTTTTCAGCAAAATGAAGCTGAAGGAAATAGACCGCACTGCCATGCAGGCATGGAGCCCTGCCCAGCAGCACCCCATTTACCTGGCCACAGGTGAGTTTTTTGGGAAGCATGTGCTAGCAGACCTCGGGCTGTGTGCAGTGGCTGCCACGAAGGGGCCATTATTGAAAGTTGTAGGAGTTACTCTGTGTCCCGAGGGCTGGAGTGCGGTGCATGTTGTGGGGTTTTGAGTGGAGTTCTTGCACTGTGCTGATAAAGACATGCTTTGCATTCTACAAGTAACAACAAGCATCCTCCTCCTTTTGCCAGGGAAAGGTGACACCAATCCTAAGTGTCCCTGGTCACTTGTGGCTCCTTTGTAACTTGGAACCATGGGGAGGAGAGTTGTGTGGGACCATACCTAAGTAACAGAAACAGAAGCCTGACCCCATCTCAGGATCCTTTTCGAAAGGATGTTTTTGTTCCCCTTCTTGTGCTGCATTTGCAGTTACTGCTCTGTGTATCGTGGCTTTCTCACTGCCAGACATGCTTCCTCACAGGTACATCAGCTCAGCAGCTGGATGCAACCTTCAGTACAAGTGCTTCTCTAGAAATATTTGAGTTGGACTTAGCAGACCCTTCACTGGATATGAAGAGCTGTGCCACGTTCTCCTCCTCGCACAGGTAGGCAGTGTTGTGAGAGAGAGGTACAGTGTGTGGAACTGTTACATGTGGTATGTGTGGAAATGTCACTTTGTGTGGTTTGCCTGCACTTGTTGAGGAGAGAGGCAGAAGTTCAGCACTGAAAGATGAAGCGTGTGGAGTTGATATCGTGGGGCAGTGAGCTTGGACTCCAAGCAAGCAGCTCCTGCTTTGACATAAACAGAAAATTTTCAAATATATGTGTGGACCCCTTATCTCAGGAAGCCTGTGGGATTCACAAGAGAACAGAAGAAAATTGTGAAAATATGGTGGCAACTTTTCATATTGCACCATCCTGTTTGTATTTAGGCATTTCAGGGGAACTCCTGTAACATAACTAACTTGGCTTATGTTGTGTGTGTTCCTGCAGCTGGGAAACCAAATTCCTGGCTGCACAGCTCCACTTAGCTGTTAGTTCCTTACCATGTATTTATCCAGACAAATATTGTTAGCATCAGAGCATTGCAGCAGCACTCGTAGCAGTTCTCTGGCAGAGCTGAAACAGCCACAGTCCCTTTTTAAAGGCCTTGCTCTGTGAGCAGAGCTGATGTCAGCATGTCCTACTGACCTGCTCAGAGCAGGAGGCAGTGTTGGATCTTTGAGTTTCATTGTTCTACCTTGTTTCTTCAAGACTTGCCATTTGCTTACTGAATTTCTAGAAGCATTCCTTATACCCAGGGTGCAGTGCTCCTTGGAAAGTGCCTCCCTTGACCAGCAACACAACAATTTGACTTTGCCCCAGAAAAATGCATTGAAAAGGAGTTCGAGGGTTGTTTGTTTGTTTGTTTTTAATTCAAGATTAGATAGCAGAGTATACGTCAGGCTCTATTTGGGTTTGCAGCAAATGAAAACGTCCAGGTGATTAGACCCACAAAAGATAAATCCTTAATTGCCCTCCAAGAAAAGTTTTGCCCTGCTTTTATAGAACCATACTTTATCTTGGAAAGAGTAAAGGGCAGGAAAAAGTAATTACGTAGTTAATTTTTGGGGTTTGTTCTTCACTGTTTCCTGCCTTCATTTTGGGTTGTTTTAAGTCCTGTTCAGTCTTGCTGGTGATGCCTGGACAGCCCTGTCAGTCACTTCATCTCTCATAAACCTGCCTAGTTAAGTGCAGAGGCATAGAAATCATACCCAGGAATGTGTCTGTCTGATATCATGGACCAGTTTCTATTTGTAGCATCATTCTTTGGTGAACCCCTGCTGTCATCTAGACACTGGGAGCATGAACACTTGGCTATTATGGTGTTTTTCACCTAGCATATACCCAAGGAGCCTTGGGTAGCTTTCTGCAGTATGTACCTTACCATGCTAAAGTTGCTGTGATTTAAAGAAATTGCTTGAAGATTGCCCAGAGGTAACAAAGAGATGAGCAGTATTACAGTGAATGCTAAGGTTTCTGCTTGCATAAGAGCTGATAGGTGGCTGTGTCATTTTATGTAGGACACATTGATTCTTTGTATGGCTAAGTGCACAGCAATGCTGTTTTGCTTATGCAGGAAGTCAATTGAGTTGGAGGGAATTTGGATATTTGCAGGTGGACACGATAGTGTTCTTAATTTCTGGAAGTATGTTTGATTTCTCTTGAGTTAGCCTGAAAATAGGCTGTGGTCCAAGAGATGTGTCTGTGATGCTGACTAAACTTACTGAGTCCCCTCTATGGGTAGACAAAACACTTGCACATCCAAAAGCACAGATATGGAAAAGGATATGGAATTCTTCTAGTTTCACCACTTTCTTCTCCTGTATGAAGCTGCTGTCAGACAGCAGAGGTTTTTCTCCAAGCTGTGACTGGATGGGCTTACAGCCCTTGCTTTGATTACTCCCGTTGTGGTTGGGAGCACTTACCTGATCTTGCAGGCAGGAAATTGGTGATATGGGTTTGCAGGTTATTGGTTGTGCATGTTGTGCCTCTTGTTAAGGAGCAGAATTGGGGCATGTCTTCCTGATGGAAGGGGTTGTGCAGAGACTCGTCCTCAGGGAGAAATGCAGGCAATGCTTTCCTTTGACTTTAGCTGGGGTGAGCAGAACTGGGATGTATCAACCTACGGGAAGCTGGTGGTGGATGGTTCTGACTCTGTGGGCCCCTCTGTGTCTTACAGGTACCACAAGCTGATCTGGGGCCCTCACAGCATGACCTCAGGGGACAGAGTGTCTGGAGTCCTGATTGCTGGGGGTGAAAATGGAAATGTCATTCTGTATGACTCAGCCAAAATCCTAGATGGAGAGGCTGAGGTAATAATAGCCCAGAAAGACAAGCACACGGGACCGGTGAGAGCGCTCGATGTCAACATGTTCCAGGTTGGTTTTTCTGCTGTTCCTCTTAACATACCATCAATAGAGGAGTGGCCTGTCTTAACTTGTAACCTCTGATGTTTCTGCTGCTTCCCCTCCCCTGAAAAGCATGAACTATATTTGGTGTTTGAGTGTCTGTTTGTATTTAGTAGGAAAAACCTGTCCCATTACTGGCATTTCAGGATGGGGGATGAAAGTGCCTGAGGTGTCTTGCTTCATTCCTTCCCCTCATCGGTTTACCTTGTCAATTTAGTTGATCTTCTTTAGCTCTGCTTGTGTGTGAGGTAGAGGTGCTCTTCAGGGTGTTTTTAGTCAGTCTCTTCTCTTAGCTTCTGTGTGCTGTGCCAGTCACACGAGAAGGAATTATATGTGCTCATTCATCTTTCTGGTGAGATCAGTTTTCAGGTATCTCCCCCGGGGATTGGGTAGGATCCACCTTCATGGCCTCTAAGTATTGTTGTTTGGAAAGAGGAGACAGCAAGGCAACACAGCCATGTGGCCTCTTTAGCAGAAGGGCTCTCAAAGCCAGCAGTCCTTCCCACATCACCAATGAGCACTTACTTCCTTCTAGATACAGTGTGTTGGTTTTTCCTTGTTGCCACCAGCTGTGTGAGAATTCAGTTGGATTTGTTTCCTAAATAACACTTCTGTCCCTGCACACTTGCCTCCAGCAAGGCTGTGCTGTGTTCATTGTGTCCTCTCTGAATTGCTTCCTGTCCCTTTCTGTGTGTTCTGAACTGAGGACTTGCCTGTTGTCAGCCACAAAATGTGACCAAAGGGCACTTGGTGACCTTGGCTCATGTTGTCCTGCCTGGACTTTTGCATCCCAGGTGCAGGAGTGCTCTGCATGGCTGCACTCACTGTGAGCAGGGCAGGAATGCCACGCTGTCCAGGGCAAAGCTCTGGGTGGCTGTAACTGCAGCACTGCTTCCTCCTCTGCCCTTGCACTGTTCTCCCTGTATCTTTTCCTACATCCTGAGCTGATAGGGGAATTTTACAGAGTCCTGCAGATCTGATGCCTCCCAGCAGCTAAGGCTGGGAAGGCTGATGCTGAAAATACTCCTAATGTCTATTAATGTTTCTTACAGACTAATCTGGTGGCCTCTGGTGCTAATGAGTCTGAAATCTATATCTGGGACTTGAACAACTTTGCTACACCAATGACACCTGGAGCAAAGACACAGGTACCAGATTTATGTTCATTAAGTTCTCCAGAGCAGACTCATGAAAAAGATTCATGGCAGCTAAGTGAGAGTTGATTGAAATTTGCAGTTTTAAAGCAGTCTCAAGGTCATGGGAGGGGGAAGCCTCTTGAAGTCTAACTTGGGTAGTAGCTGCATACAAGGGTGACTGGATGCAGCTGCTTTTGTAGCCCCTGGAGAGCAGTGTCCTGGCTGGGCCTGTAAGGGCAAGTGTGCACAGGTCCATGCAATGAGTCTGCTCTGCTTCTGCAGCAACTCTGGATGTGCTGTCTGTATCCACAATAGACCTGCAGTTTTGGCTCCAGCTGTGTCTTCATGTGGCAATTTTTTGTTAAGAAATTGTATTTGGCCAGGGAAAGCTGTAGTGTCTCCTTAATCTTTGAGAAGTGTTCCATTTGATCGAGCAGCCAGCAGAGTCTCTCAGGTTACACTCCTCTTCAAATACCGTAGCCACTACATGTCTTTTAGTCTTCCTCTGCATGTTTCACTGCATGCACGAATCTGAAGATGGTGAAGGTACACAGAGAAAAGCAGGAGAAGGATAAAAAGCAGCCACTGAGAAGTCAGATGATGAGGCAGTAGGTTTTGCAGTTACCTTGGTGGGTTTCAGGGAGTGATTTAATTGCTATACTCAAGGTCCAGTGTTTAGCCTGTGTCTCTTAAAGATGATCTGTTGGGAAAAACAATAGTCTTCTGTGCTTTTTGCCTTGTGAAGGAAATGGAAGAATGGGAGGAAGTTGTTTCAGTGCAAGTACGCTTCTGTTGCTGTTAAAAATTCCACAGAAGTTCATGAAGAAGGTTACTGGAAAATGAGTGTATTACTGCATGATAATTTTGAGACAAAAAGAAGTGTGCAAATGGGATGAGAAGTAATCTTCAATTTAAAGATTTTTAGTTTAAACTCAGTGGGGTTTGTTTACTTTGTTTAGTTCAAGTCATTTACTAACATGTAGGAATTTGAGAGGATGCTCACCTCAGAGATCCCTGTAAAAGACTTATGTCTAATAGTGATTTTTTTAGGCTGAGATATCTTTTGGTCCATATGCATAATGACAACTAGAAATAATAGGGCAACAAGAGCTGGGTTAATACTGCTCTTAATTTTTGGTCTAAGAAAACCCCATGGAATTTCTCCAGGCAAGCCTTTTTTTTTTTTTCACTAAATAAAAACCTAATAGTCTAAGACAAAAGAACAGTTCCTATGCCTGGATATACTTTCACGGAGTAATTTTCTCTTCTTGAAGGCAGTTTTGCTTACTCTTGTTTTAATTACTAATGTGTAGCACTGTAAAACAGAAAGCTTCACAGAGGAATTCCAGCAGCCTGTAAATCAGCGTTTTTCAGGCGTTGTACACTACAGCGCGTGTAGGAAGGAATCCAGTACACGGGGCACTGTCCTGGCACATTTCTCACTTAGAAGGTGCTGAGAGTAGCAGGGTGCGGGCCTGCAGCGTGGCAGGGCTGTGACGGGCTGTCTGTTGTGTGTGTGCCCGGCAGCCTCTGGAGGACATCAGCTGCATTGCATGGAACAGGCAGGTCCAGCACATCCTGGCCTCCGCCAGCCCCAGCGGCCGCGCCACCGTCTGGGACCTCCGGAAGAACGAGCCCATCATCAAAGTCACCGACCACAACAACAGGGTGAGTGCTCTCCTGCAGCTGCTGGGCTGCTGAAGCAAGGCAAGGCACTCAATGTCCTATCAGAGTGAGGATTTAATTTTGAGAAAGCACTTACTGCTCTGTTTGGGGCTACTCCAGAATTTTTTTTTTTTTTTGCCACAGGGAAGTGTGTCATTGAGCGGTTTACAGGGGCGCTGCCTCCTATAGTTATAAGCACCATGCCACCCCTTTAGGCAGGGTATGTGTAAAAAAAAGAGCCTGTTCAACTCATGGGGGGTGATGTATTTGTACAGTTTTGTATTATTTTAAATAGAATATTGCTATAACGAACTCTGAAGGTACAGCAAGAGTTAAAAATGAAACTTAGAAGTGGGTGGTTGTGAAGTAGCTCTTTCCTCACTTATTGTTTTGATAAACTATGTAAGTTTCAGTGTTTTCTGTGTTTGTTGCCTGACATAACAGCAGCACAGTGGGCTGTCTTCATGTGATGGTAGTCCTGTGATGCAATGTTCTCATGACAACCTCTGCCTAATGTTTGCTTGTATTAAAATAGCAATAAAAATAGTAGAGGAAAAGGTCTATATAGTGAGCTTTAGCGTTTTCTCACATTAAAACATAGGACCGTGAAAAAGTCAGCACAGTGTAACCTCTCTGAGAGGACCTTGGGAAACTTAAGTGCAAGTCTCTTCATTCACAGGAACAAGGAGAATATCCCAGTCAATGCAGTCAGAAATAATGCCTGGAAACACAGCTGCAAATTCCCTTGCAGCAGTGTTTTACTATGCACACAGACACATTTGGTCTAGTTTTCTTTCTCCTTTCGTGCTGCTCGGTTGTGTGATGCTTTGACCCAATGTCACCCCTCAGATGCACTGCTCAGGCTTGGCTTGGCACCCTGAAGTTGCCACCCAGATGGTTTTGGCCTCGGAGGACGACAGGCTGCCTGTTATTCAGATGTGGGACCTGAGATTTGCCTCCTCACCACTTCGTGTTCTAGAAAGTCACACGAGGTACGAGCCTTACACACCATGGTGTAGTAGTAGTTGATTTTGGCTGAGTAATGTACCAAAGGTGCACCCAGGCACATCCTCACATGTGGATTTGCACAGTTTCTGTGCCCCTCAGTCCCCTAAATGCCTTATAGTGGATGATTTTGTTAAATTCTTGTCCCTCCTCCATTATTGGTGAAACTTTCCTTATTGCTCAAACCCAATGCTTGATTTAAGAAGGGAGAACAGTGTTGTGGCTTCTACCAAAACTGCTGCCGGTGGGTTCTGCTGACTTGAATGTCTTACTAATAAAAAGCTGAAAAACTTCCTAGTCACTGACCTTACCTGTGGGTTTGTACACTGGATATTAGTGACACTGCAGGCAAACGATGTTGTTACTAATGCCCAGCTTCTCCCATATGACTGTTGTGTTTAATTTTCAGATACAATGGCTGCATCTTTATAACTTTTCATGCAGAAAATAGAAAACATTTATTTCAACAAAACAAGGGCTGATAAAGTTGAAAAATTCCTCCTGTAAGAGGAAAGGGTGGAGAGGGCATTTTGACGTGGGATGCTGAACTACTGAATATGCTTCATTTATCACCATTTTGCATTTACATTAAGCTTTTTTGTTGTTGTGGCTTTTCCTGCAGGGGTATATTGGCCATTGCTTGGAGTATGGCAGATCCAGAGCTGCTACTTAGCTGTGGGAAGGATGCTAAAATTCTCTGCTCCAACCCTAACACAGGAGAGGTATTGTATGCATACCACTTTAAAAAACCCAAAAATGTCTGTTCAGAGGTGGCACATGCAAAGCACATGTTCCTGTGCTTGCATTCCTAGGAATGATGCTTCTGTGGGATGTTTCTCCCTATCCCATTTGCTGTATGTATATTCTGAGCTTGTTCTGGTGTTGCACGATTCCTTCCTGTTATTGTCAATATTATACACTTGTCCTTGCAGCCTCTATCTTACTGTATAGTGATGTCCCTGTTCATTATAAGAGATGGAAATGGCTCCACTTAAAGTATATGCTTCCTACTCTTGTTTTGCTCCAGTGTGGCTGAATCATTCTTGCAATTGCCCTTTTCCTTCCATAAGAACTTTATCCAGACAGGAGGGTTTTTGTGTGAGAGCCACTCAAATGTGTTCCCACCCCACCCTTTTGGGCCTGGGGATACCTTTCAAAGAGAATGCTGATCTGTTTTTCAAACAATGTTTGTCCCTAGACCAGGAGAAAGGCTTCAGACATACTGGAGGGGCTCCTTGCCTCCAGTGGGCAATAATTGTGGAGTGGGAAGTATTTCTAAAATTCAGACATTGACCTAAAAGTGCAAAAGCTGTACGGTGTTAGAGGAGTTATCTGAGCTGGATCGTGTGCTGTCACGAAGTTTTGAGACGTGGTTGAATCATGCTGCATGTTTTTATTAAAAATAAAAACCTTGGGAGACAGCATTTTGCTAACAGCTAGCATTTTGTTCTCTGAGTTTCTCCTGGTTTACAGTTAAATGTCTTCTGTAAGGAGGGCTTTTCTGTTCCAGGGCACAAGAGTGCAAGTTTTACCCTTTTCAGTTTTCCTGTGAAAACACACTTCCTCCATGTACTGTGTGGGGATACCTAAATCAGCTCTGAAGAAGCTGGTGTGAATGTCAACAGCTCACAGCTCTCCGTGAGACAGCACAGGCATACCCCACCTGCATCATTTGTCCTGTGTGGATTAAACAGAAGATTTAATGGGAGGAGAAGGAGATGAAGCAGTGGTGTGTGATAATCTGCTGTTTGGAGATCATCAGGGTGTGCCCACTGTTAGTGTTGTGGTGATGTGGAGGCTGCTGGGGAGCAGGAAGAGCGCACCAGTCTCAGGGCACACGGGAAGATTGTTGCTCTGGGGCAGGGCGCTCCATGAAACCTCTGATTTGGTGGTCTTGGTTCTGCTCCCCAGGTGCTGTACGAGCTGCCCACGAACACGCAGTGGTGCTTTGACATCCAGTGGTGCCCCAGGAACCCGGCCGTGCTGTCTGCGGCCTCCTTCGACGGGCGCATCAGTGTCTACTCCATCATGGGCGGCAGCGCCGATGGCTTGAGGCAGAAGCAAGTTGACCAGGTGTTGAAAATTGTTTGGCTAACAATAGGGACAGAAAGGGTGGGGGGGAGACAAAATATGGGAAGTCTGAAGTCTTCAGTGGCTGTCTGCAGCCCTGCTTGCAGGAGTACTGCTTCAGTGCAAATAAATGTTTAGTTTATTAGAGAAACGTCACTTCTGTTTTTTCCCCCTTGTGTTATCAAAGCTCTCCTCGTCTTTTGGGAACCTCGATCCGTTTGGCACGGGCCAGCCCCTGCCTCCCCTGCAGCTTCCCCAGCAGACTGCCCCACAGAGCGTGGTGCTGCCTCTGAAGAAACCACCCAAGTGGATCCGGCGACCCATGGGAGCGTCCTTCTCGGTAAGGAGGAGACTGGCATGGGCAGGGTTGGCCAGGCAAGTAGGGAGCTAGTGCTGGCACCTGCTAAGCTGCTTAGGCAGAGGGCAGTTCAATGTGGTGCTCCACCTTGGGACATCTTCCCATTTGTCATCGTAGTGGGAGATGGTCGGGGCAGCTTCCGACACAGCTTCCCACAGCATTGGGAACAGCAAAAGCCTGACCAAAATGCTTGGGAAAAAGAAACGTTGCTGAGAGACATTTGTTTGTGTGTTGGCATTAGGGCTTCACTTCTGTTTCTGTGCAGTGCTTGCTTTAGAGTAAATAAAATATACACTGGGGGAAATGAGAGCAGAGAATGACACCAAACTGGGCAAGTTTCTGAGAATTCATACCTTCACACTGCACTCATGTGAGTCAGTGTGGTGGAGAGCACTCAGGTTAGCTTTGATCAAGGTAGCAAGAGTTGCTTTACAGCACAAGGCTGGGTTCCTCCATGGCTGGTTGATTTGCAGAGGAGTCAGCTGAGGGGATGGCAAGCTCTCCTTTTTACGGTCATTGGCTCCTTGGCTCCACTTTTGGCTTATTTCCTAAACCCACAGGCCATTTATTTGGGAAGTTCTGGAGATTTTAGCCTGTCCATCTGAATTTGATTTCTCTGCTGCAATACTTCTCAATGTTCAGCATCGTGTGTCTGCTTATTTGTGATCTGATGCGCAAATTAAATGCAATTTTCTCCTGTCAAAGAGAAGTGATGTTGCCTAGCCACTGACTGATGTGTCACTTTATGATGTTGTTTATTCCTTTATTTGTCCTGGTTTCCTAGGAGCCAGGTGTCAGTCTTTTCCCTGGCTAGGCTCTTGCTTTTTTCTAACACAGGTTTTACTGGACTGGCCTGTGTAAATTAACTTTGAGCTATAGAATGAAATATCATAAGCCCCTCCTAATTATTGCTTGGGTTGGTTTTACCTCTTCAAATGCTGTCACAACTTACTGCCTATCTCTCAATAGAGTTTCAACTGCAAAACAGCCTGCCAAGAGCAGGGCAGACATCATGCTTGAGCATTTACTTAATGATGCATAGGCAGTTGATGCATAGTTTTTTTGGCAATTGCATTGCAATATCATGAGATGCTCCACTGATGTTGGGCACTGTATAGACCCACAGCTCTAGCTCTCAGTTCCTGATCTGTCTTTTGTCTGAGAAGAAAACAGGCACGGGAATGGCTGTGCTTATAAATCCTGTTAAATGTGAACCTACTTATCCAACAAGCTCCTTACATGCACAGAAATATGGGGTGGGGGGGGGAACAAATAAATGAGCAGATGTCAGGAGTGTTCAGTTATTGGACAATAATCATACATATGTTATATAAAATACATTTTCATACATGCTCCCCTGCTGCATACTTGGTATTTTCACACACTGCATATGTGCTTCATTTGCAGTTTGGAGGCAAGCTGGTGACATTTGAGAATTCCAAGCCTCCGCAGCAGGCGGGCATGGAGCAGCAGCAGCAGCATCCCCACGTCTACGTGAGCCAGGTTGTCACGGAGAAGGAGTTCCTGGCCCGCTCCAACCAGCTGCAGGAGGCTGTGCAGTCCGAGGGCTTTGTCAGCTACTGCCAGAAGAAAATTGACATGGCCCTGGCTGACTTTGAGAGGAACGTGTGGGCCTTCTTAAAGGTAACAGGGTGACAACCCTTCAGGAGCTCCCCATGGACTGGGAAGGTCAGGATATGCTCCTTCTGCGCATTTAGCTGAAGAGGTGCTGGGAACCAAAAGCTGCAGGCTGTGGGGATGGTGCCCATAAGCCACGTCACTGGAGGGGGCCCAGCAGAAGAGGGACGGCCCTCAGGACCAGGGGTGTTTGTGGGGTTTGTGAGGAGTCATGGCAAAGCAGAGGTGGGGGTGAGGATGTCCCATGCATTTTTGATATTCCCCTTCAGCACATATTTGTACAGGGAGTTGGTGAGAAGGATTAAAACTTTGGGATATCTTTAGATGGGCTTTTCACTGCTCACTCTTAAGCATTTAGAGGTTTCCAAGTGAAGCAGATAAACGGATTGTTCACCTGCAATAACCAGATGGAAGCCTTGCCCACCTGCTCAGGTGCCCAAGTCACTGAAGATTTTTGCATTTCTCTTTATTACATTCAGTCTACTCAGTCACTAAATCTCACTGGGTCATTTGTGCCAGTGAGGGAGAAAATGAAGAATGGTGAATTGCAACATGGTCTTTAACTTTTTTAAGGTGAACTTTGAAGAAGATTCACGTGTCAAATACCTCGAGCTCTTAGGATACAGGAAGGATGATCTGAGGAAGAAGGTAAATGTGTGATATGTGAGATTAATAACTGTTGAGTAATTTCAGAGTTCTTACAGAAAACAGTTTGCTCTGTTGGGTTTTTTCATTAGTTGTGTCTTGCAATATGGATGTTCAGTGCAAATGTCGGAGCAGGCAGCAGACTTCAGAGGTGTGTCTGCATCTGACTGTCCATTATTAATGTGAAATTCTCACTCATCAAGGAGCTTTGATATTGATTGATTGATTCAGGCTATTCATGTAACTTTGCTGTGTGACATCCTTGTACTCGAGCATTGTGGAATGGGGTCTGCTTTTAGGCTTTCTGGTTGAAGAAGGTGTAAGCAGTTTTCATTAACTGGGAAAACCTGGGATAGTCTTTTTTGTTTGTGGGAGACATCATTCATTTTTGAAAAAAAAAGAAAAAAACCAAGCCTGAAGGTCATGGTTACATTTGGAAAAGCAAAATTTGGATCACCAGGAAGCAATTTGCACATCATTAGAGACCTTTTTTCCCAGCTGGAGGATTTTTACTCAGTGTTACAGGGAGTTACCTGCTGTGTCTTTTGGCTCTGTTGCTTTCAGTTGTCTACCCAGGAACTATCTAGTATTTCTTCAGTTCTGTTTCAGTGGATTTTAACATTTGACTCATTTTCGTTATATCAAACTAATGTTTTATTTTCAAAGATTGGCTCCATTAAAGTGTCATTGTGCTCACAAATTAAATGTCCTTCAGGGCAAAATTAATATGATTATGGAAAAAAAAATCATGGCTTTGATAACAGTTTGTCCTCAGCTTCTAAATATTTGTGCAAAGGCAAGCACAGCAAGGATAATCCTGTTTTTGAAAAGCAGCTCTCAATTAGAAAATCCAGTTGAAATTTAGTAGTGGCTCTGCAGAGTGGCCTCATGGGATTGAAGCCTACTGCCTGCTTTTGCTCTGGGTTTGATATGCCCTGTGCATGGGGGGAAGCTGGCAAAATGGGCACAGCTGAACTGGGTGGCCTGGAATGCTGGGCCTATCCCATAATTTCAGTATTTAGGAAACAGATGAGAGGAGCTACAAGGTCCTGTTTTTATGTATCTGTTTTGTGAAAACATTCCACATGGACCTTGAGTCCATGTTTTTTTTCAGTGTCAAGAAGCAGCACAGTACAGCTCATCTGAAAGTTAGTGATACCCAGATGGAAAGCTCACTAAATCACAACTTGGTTTTACCAATAATTATTGGTAGCATTAGGAAAGTAAAAACAGGGATCACAGATTTCAGCTTCCTGTAATAAGCTGCTAAGAACATGGGAAGGGTGGGTTGTATTCTTAAAACCTGTGATTCTCTTGCAAGCCAAGTTGTGGATTTCCAATTTTTATTGTAAACCAGTGATTAAAAAAGAAAGAGAAAACTGTCTCCAGCAATTTGAGCTCAGCTCTTTACACAAACCAGCCTACAAGGGTAAAATAAAGCCTACAATACAAAAACAGTAGATAATTTTAGGAGCAATGTGAAACCCAGGCTCCCTGGTGCTGAAATAATATAGGAACTGTATACGTAAAATTGCTGGTTTTGAGAGCCCTAATTGAATCTGGAGTCATGATTTGCTTTGCAAAGCAGTGTAAGCTGGGCATTTTAACTCTTTTTTTTCCTTGGAAAATCCTAGCCCACAGCCTGATGTGCTTTAACCCACAGCTTCCTGACAGCTTTTCTGTTCCACAAGGATTGTTGCTGCTTTATTTTCGCTGACCAGAGCAGACAGAAGGTTTTGTCCTTTGTGTTCTGATACTGCTTTTATTCCTGTGGTTTCCAGCAGCTCTAGTGAGGTTTGAGGCCCTTGAGTTAACAATTAAAGGTTTAAAGGCATAGGGCAGCTGCTGTTTCCATCAGAGCTTGGAGTGCAGGGATCTTAGCATAAATCCATCACCAGGCTGGAAAAGGAAATGGCTTTGGTTTTATGTTAAAATGTTTAATTTCATGTTAACTGTTGTGCAAGCAACGTAGTAGCTACACATGCCAGTTTTGCAATCTGAGAATTTGCTGCCTCTTTAAAAGGATACTTACTTAAATCTTTGTTTTCCAGATCACATCTGCTCTGAATAAAGAAGGTCTTGCAGATGGTGTCTCGGGAGAGGTAAGCAAACACATGTATGTAACTCTGTGCTTAGTTCTATAATGCCATGGTAATTTGCAAAGTAAGAACCATTTTTCTTTCCCCTTGATAGCTGTCTCAAAGTAAGTCACAAATAATCCAGCATGTGGCGAGTTCCTACATTCAGTAGGATGAAGGTATTGTTTTAAAAAAACAACCGCTGCTGTTCCGCTCAAGAGGTTCCCCTCCTTTTCCAGTGAAGGGCTCTCAGTCACAGGTTTTAATATGGGGTCTCACTGGTGTCCCTCCACCTTTCCTTGCTGCTGCCTTTGCCTTGCCCACTGTGGCACTTTGTGCTGCCTGTGAGGTAGGGCAGAGCTTTGCTGCCTGGCACCTGATTTCAAGAACAGCACCTTCATCAGGCTTTAAAGAATGCAGAACTGACTGTGGTCCTATAACTTTTCCTACAAGTGTGGTAACTACAGTTCAGGCACTGCCCACTGTAATTGCAGTGGCCTGACTCTACAGCAAGACTGCAGTGCTTTTGTGCCACTGACAGTTCATCTGTAGCTGCCTCATGGGGAAGAAAGCTTTTGTTGCATGTTTTGGGACAGCTGAGATGAAAACAGCACAAGGTACTGTGTAATGACAGGGAGCAAGGAAACAGGGCCTCTACCCTGTTTGTGATGCTCAAGTGTATATTGCCAGTGCATTTCTGTGATTTTCAGTCTGGTTCTAACTGTTGGTTGGTGGAAAGGTGACTGTACTCTGTAATGCAAAGTATTTCTGCCTCTTTTGCTGGTGGATTTTTATGGCATCTTCTCTCTGCTGAAGGCTCCTGCAGAATCTGATGGATCTGTGCCAAACGAGGGGGATGAAGGCCAGACTGCAGAGAAACAGTTCTTGGGAGAGGTATCTGTTGCCCTCTAGACTAACCCTGCTGACCTCCCCTGTATTTACTTTGTTTCTGTTAACAGCATTTCATTTTCTTGACTTTTTCTGCTGCTGAGGTTATACAGAAATACAAAACATTATTTATAATAGTAAAATTGGACTCTTATGGATATTTTTTTCATCTGACTCAGGCAGTATGTTCAGCCAGGTTTATTGCAGGCAGTTTGTGCCCAACCATGTCAGCATTTGGGGTCCTACACCATTTGAACAGCATTGTTTTCAGCCCTGTGTTTTATGTATGTGGTCAGGGCCCTAATTAGCACTAAGGATCCAGGCTCTGCCTTGTGAGGTGTCACTAGCACTGAGAATAGTGTATTGCTGTGTGAACAAGCCAGCTTCATTCTTCCCCATCCCCTCAGTCTCCCTTTAGGGTTAGAATTTGGGCTGGTAGCTGTGCTTCCTTGGGGCCTGTCTGCAGCTGTCTGTGGAGATGGGGACAATGGTTTAAGGCTCATGCATTCTGGGATGGTGCACTTGACTCCACATAACAGCCTGTTAAACACACTGAAATCAGAATGCTCTCCTTGGGTTAGATGCTTGATTGCATATTAATTTTGTAGGCTCTGGTGGCAGACACATGTGTCTGACAGGGTGAGGGTTTTGCTCTATGCGGTCATGAAGGTGTTGGATGTCTGTAACAAATGTCTCTTCTAGGAGAGAATTTACAGCCAAACATTACCTTAGCCTACCTGAATATCTGTGAGCCTGGCCTGAAGCCACTGGTGATGCATCAGGGCATGCTGTCACACACATAAAGTAACTGGATGGGCACATTATTCCTGTGCTAGTCACAACATGCTCTCAACCAATACCAAACACGCATTCGGTGTTATCTGACAACAAATCATTTTCCAGACGCTGTGTCCTTTTCACAAGCCAAATGTGAAGCTTGTTTCACTTCCTTCCCCATCCAAATGAATGTCTTTGGTCTGCTGTGTCCTTCAATTTAGCTGAACAAGCAGGGTGTTCCTGAACTCCTTTCATACACTGGAGCAATGGCTTGTGACAGAGGAGGTGGTTTGTGGGTCAGGCTGTGCACTCTGCTTAGCCTCTGCTGCGAAAATTAATGAGAGACTTCCCTTTTGATACGATTTTCTATTATTGAAATGTTTTGTTTGAAATCCCAAAATCCATGTACTTGCACAAAGTGGTCTCTGTCTTAATTCCAGGGGAGTTTCATAAAAAAGCAGCCTTTATCTAGAGCACTCCTGTACTGAGTGCTACACTGGACTTCTGTGTTGGAAATTAAGCTTGTTTTCATGTGTAATTTGCTGAATTAAACTGGGGTGTGTATCTAGTGCAGAGGGTTTCAAGGATGAGCTAAAATTCGAAGTGGAGCAGAGTGGAACGTAGGTAGCATTAATGGTAGACTGTTTTTGGTAGGGGTTAAAGCTGAAAGAGAAGGAAAGAAAAGAATTCTGATTTTCTCATTGTGGCTGTAGCTTTTCTTGGAGAGGGTTGTGTGTATATGGGTGCAGATGGAGTTGGTGACTGGGATCCAGGTCTGGCTCCTGGTACTTGTGAGATAAAGGAAGTTTAATCAGTAAAGCAGAGAAAAACAAGGAATGAATTCACTGCTTCCCATAAGCAGGCAGGTTTACATCCCTAAGAAAGCTGAGCTCCATCACATGTAACAGTGACTTGGGAAGAGAAACACCATCACTGCAAACATCCTCCTCTTTCTTCTTCCTCCAGCTTTATATTATGCTGAGCATGATGTTTTATGGCCTGGAATATCCCTTGGGTCAGTTTGGGGTCAGCTGTTCTGGTTGTGTCTCATCCCAACTTCCCATGCACTCCCCACCTCCTCATGGGAGGTGCAGTAGGAGAAATAGAAAAGGCTTTGGTGGTGTGCAAGTGCTGCTCAGCAAAAGCAGCAACACTTCTGTACTATCAACACTGCTTCCAGGACAAATCACACAGCCCCCTACTGGCTACTGTGAAGAAAAGTAACTTTACCCCTGCCCAAACTGGCACACAGTGATCACCTTCCCTTCTAAGTTAATGGTCTCTGAGTTGACTGGTAATCTGAAGTTCTAAATTTAACTTGCAGTGCAAGAGCCACATGATTTTAAAATGTGTGTATTTTCTAAGTGTTTACATGATCTCAGAAATTATGCTTTTCCTTTCTCTTAGACGCTGAAGGACCATAAAAAAGAAACTGAAGACTTGGGATCTGCAAAGACAACATTTAACATTTCTGTTAGTGGAGGTACAAAAAAACTTCATTGAATTCATTGTATGTACTGTTACTTGTAAGTACTGATGTTGATACTGGTGTTCCAGTGAGAAGGCAAATTCTGCACACATTGTGAAGGATTGTAATTATTACCTCTAACTACATTCTCACACAATCTCAAGGCACTTGAAAACACAGTTTTTTGAAGGGAAGGAAGGAAGTTATACAGCACTTTTGCACCCCGTTGCTGCCATGCAGCTGCTCTCAGTGATTTCTGATACAAAAGACACGCTTGGTCAGGCATGAAGTGCTGTTCATACAGAAACTCCCAGGGGATCTTGAGTAACACAGAAGCCACTGACCCCTGTCGAGGTTTGACTTTCTATGGCACTATTCAGGTAGTTGTTCTAGGGGCCATTTAGACCTTTAGGAACTTCCTCTGTCACAGGGGAAGTAATGCTTGGCAGTGTCCCTGTGGCATGGCTGTGCCCAGGGGTGTTTAAAGCTGGAGGTGCAGGTGAGCACCCCTGTGAGTAGCTGGCCGGGAGCGGGCTGGATTGCAGACAGCTGTGCCAGCGTTGTACAGTCAGACAGTGTCACCTGCTGCTGCATCTCTCCGTGGCAGCATTTGGAAGTGCACCCCTGTCTCGTTGCAGATGTGGATGGGCTGATCACACAGGCTCTGCTGACAGGGAACTTTGAAAGTGCCGTGGATCTGTGCCTGCACGACAACCGCATGGCTGACGCCATCATCCTGGCCATTGCCGGCGGGCAGGAGCTGCTCTCCCGGACACAGGAGAAGTACTTCGCCAAGATGCGGAGCAAAATTACCAGGGTATGTGTTTTCAGGTCAGAAGTAACGTGCTCATGTGCCTTTGGCAATTCCCTTTTTCACCTTGAAAAGCTTTCTTGCCGTTTTATAGGTTTATTTCTGGCAGATGTTAGGAAGTGTCCAAGTCGGTAAGATCTCAGGGCAGGATTTCTGTTACTCTTTTTAGTGCATTGAAAAGGGGAGAAGAGGCACACCTGAACATCAGTACACAGGAGCATTCTTTATCCTGTCTCCAGTGTCTTTGAGTTGCATGTACACTAACAGATTCTCAACAGTAAAGGCAAATACCTTAAGCAGGGTGTAAATACCTTATTTCAGTCTGCTGTTCTGTCACATTTTTCACAGATGAACCCGTGCTCAGGGCCAGCAGCATTATGTTGATTTCTGCCCGTGATCGGTCTTTGCAGATTTTGCTGATGCTTTGTTTTACTGCATGCACAGAAGTGAGAGCAAAGTATGCCCAGGGTAGATTAATTGCCCTTTGTGTAGGAGCTGGCCATTGTGTTATGGCCAGCTGGTTATTGTTATTTTCAGCTTTTTGCAGTGCTAGAGGTTGCTGATGCTGCTTGTGCAAATCTTTTTTACTACCAATATGAGAGAGTAGCGACAGGAGGTTGAAACAGGAGAAGTGGCTTTAAAAGAACAATTGGTTTAGCAAGGGTGGCAGCTTTTAGAGGAATTTCTTCACTGTAGTTCATCCTTTGGGAAAAGGTGTTTCTATGAAGAGCTGACCTGTTATCTGTGCCTATGCTGACAGGCAAACATTGACCTTGTAGTTAAGATGTTGCATTTGTTGTTCAGGTGTGCTTTTTCTTTTCAGGTCCCAAACTGCACACATACTGCTTGTTTAGCTGTTTCTGAGCTTGTAGCCTTGGCATGAGAAGGGCTTTGTTCACTAAAGAGCAGCACCAGCTGCCAAGTCTGTCTTTTGTCCAAAGCAAAATAACTGGAGGCAAAGTTTCAGAAGGAAGAAACTGGAATTTCATTCTGAGGGCTGTGCAGAGGCAGCCTGTGTGGGTGGGTGGAGGGTAGGGAAGCTCCAGCCAGCTCAGGTTGATATTGCTGCCAGCTTGCTGCTTCCTTTATGCAGCCTTTTCAACTGCCCCTCGCTGGTCAGCCTGAGATTAAGAGCTTAAAGCTGATTGAAACAGTTAAACAAACAAAATTCATACATCTCCCTGGGCATTGTGTAGAAGGCTTTGTAGCTAAATTCTTGGTAGGTTATCTTTGTCTGCAAAAATAGTGCTGAAAACCATTTGCAACATCTTGTGGAGATCTGTGTATTATTTCCTGTACATTTTGTAGCAACAATACTGGGCCTCTGTGTGTTCTCTGAGCTTGTTTTGTGATTTTTTTTTTCCTTTTTAAGTAAGAGGTGCTCTTGTGCAGCTGTTGAACTGCACTGCAGTACCTGTCATGACCCTGGACACAGTGGGGATGAGTACACTGGAACAGATCCAAATTATCCTGTGTATTATACAGAGGAAATCCTACCAAGGTCCTAACTGTGGTCTCTCTCCTGCTGTAGCTCATCACTGCAGTTGTAACAAAGAACTGGAAGGAGATTGTGCAGTCTTGTGACCTGCAGAATTGGAGAGAGGCTTTGGCTGCAGTGCTCACTTACGCCAGGCCAGACGAGTTTACAGCCCTTTGTGGTAAGGACACTTCACAGACTGGATATTTCCAGAGCTGTATCATGGCTTGGTTCACTCTCCTTTGGCCAGTTGCTTCCCCAGCTTCAGCAGTGGTGGGGAGGGAATCACCCAGAGTGATTTATCAGCATCTTTGTTCTTATTTTATCTAGATCTCCTGGGTAGCAGGCTGGAGAATGAGGGGGACAGCGTTCTGCAGACACAGGCTTGCCTCTGTTACATTTGTGCTGGCAACGTGGATAAACTTGTTGCTTGTTGGACCAAAGTTCAGGATGGAAACAGCCCCTTGTCCCTTCAGGTAGGTAACTGCTTTAAGGAAGATGTTGGAAAAAACAGACTGCAATCATTTGGCTCTTAAATCACATTTTCTAGTGTAGAGCTTTGCTGTTTGATGTACCTCAGGATGCAAGCCTTTCCTTTCTGGAAAAATAACAAATGTAATACTGGAAAATGTGTAGGGAAGTGCAGTGGCCATTGTGCTTGCCTTATTCTTTGGGTAGTGGTACTAATGTGCTTCTTGTGTACTGTAAGTAACTGTAGCACTTGGTGTTTTGGTATAGAAGGATCTTTCAGTGCTAGCATCTTCTGTGGTTAGGAAATACTTGGATTTTTCTACTTTTGGAAGTTCAGGAGAAGAAATCAATAGAATTAGCTTTAAATGTGGAGAGACAGTTGTAGGAAGGTTCTCATGGGAGTTTTCTCTAGGGGTTGGTGCATACAAAGCTTGGTTTCCAGCAGTGAAATACGTTGCTTATGGCAGATATCTTGAGGGAATAGATTGAGTGAATTGATGAGGGAATGAAGCAGTAATGGAATAATTTATTTTATAATACAATGTTAGTTTCTTCCATCTGTTTAAGGCCTTTGAAGAGCCAGTTACAGAAAATACTTACTTGATGCTGTGAGACTCTTGTTTAGTTAATTGAAGGAACTGATGTGTATCTGAGTTTTGCTTCATGTCATTAACTCTCTGAATTATCAAAATAATGTGATTTTGAGTGCTTTATTTACAGATTTACCTTCAGTTTGAATTTGCATTTTGATTGCATGGCTTTGGTCTCTCAGGCAGTAAAATTGGAAAATATAGTTGAAGTCCTAATTAGGTGGCTTGTTTACTATGATAGTGGCAATAGAACCTTTTTTTTGTTTTTTACATGCCTTTTTTGAAGTGCTGATTTGTAGGGAAAAACAAACAGAAAACAATTTTTATTAGTAATGTATGGTTGAAATCTTTTGTGTGGTACACTCTGATTAAATCTCTTGTAAGATTGTTAAAAGGGCTTTAATTTTGGCAAATGAATATTTGTAGTATCCTTCAGTACAAATACAGCAAGAAAAACATAAGAAAACTGAACAGAAAATGTTCCTATAATTTAGGACTAGAAGGAAACCCAACCAAGACCAGCTCTGGTGTTGGGGGATGTGCAAGGAAGGCAAGATACAGAGTATTTCTGGTGAATATCAGGAAAACCATTTTGCTGTAACAACCAGAAAACTATGGGCAACTCTTCCAAGGGAGTTTTTAGATCCTTTTAAGATGGATAAGAACTGACTTCCTAAAACCCTGTAAATGAATGTGCAGCAGCGTGGCACCAGTAGTGGTGACAGGTGTGACATTGTCTGTTTGCTCTGAGGCTGTCACCAGATAATTTTATGAAAGCATCCACGTGGTGGACATGCTCAGTGCTGACAGGGCCATGAAATCCTCTTTAATAAGAGCAGTTCTTTTGAACTCTGCTGGCTCTGCTGTTAGAAGCTGCTTGGTGGGTGGTTGCTCTTCGTCCTCTGGGAGCAGCTGTGGCTGTTCAGGAAACCTGCACTTGGCTTGGGTTCCCCACTGGATGAGAGGGGTCCTGCCAGGGACAGTCTTTAGCCAGGGCCTACTTCACTTGGTTGTTCTCACTTGTGGGTGGGTTTTTCCCCTCCTGGTCTTTCAGGATTTAATAGAGAAGGTCGTGATCCTGCGCAAAGCCGTGCAGCTCACGCAGGCTGGGGACCCGAATGCCATGGGCGCCCTTTTGGCCGAGAAGATGAGCCAGTATGCCAACCTCCTGGCTGCTCAGGGAAGCCTGGCTGCAGCACTGACCTTCCTCCCTGCCAACACCAACCAGGTATGGGCCCTTCAGCTCTTTGCTCCCTCTCTGTCTGTGAACAGGTGTGCTTCAAGAAGAGGTCTCTGCGTGGCGCAGTTCGGCATCAGGATGCACATGCACCTTGGAAAGGTGACAGTCAGGCCATTCCCCTCACCCTGCTGAGCTGGCAGACGTGCAGAGACTTCTGCCCCCTCTTGGTTTCATACCCTTGTGCCTGCAGCCAGTGACTGCCAGAGGGTGTCCCTCCTGCAAGCCAGACACGGCAAATGAAATGACATTGACATTTGGTTGTTCTCTGCTGGCTTCCCATCTTCCATCAGCTGGTATTTGTAGACAGGCTGGTTTGGGAATGAGGCAGGCAGTTGTAAGGCAGTTCCAATGGTCTCCTGTCTCATGCAGAAAAGACTTATTCCAGCGAAATAAAGCAGAGCAGGCTTCTGAGAGAGCTCATCAGTGAGTGGCCACTCAGCCTCCTGGTGTGATGCCCTGGGTGCCAGGCAGTGCCTTTCCCCTCCCTTCACTGTCCTCTTCTGATTGCAGCCAAACATCGTGCAGCTACGGGACAGGCTTTGCAGAGCCCAAGGGGAGCTCCCAGTGGGACAGGACAGCCTCAAGGGACCATATGAGAGAGAGCCCATGGCCAAGGGGCGAGCTGGCCCCGTGGCTGGACGGATGCAGGCGCCCCAGGCTCCGGCCCAGCAGTTTTACCAGCAGGTAAATGGGCTTTGGCAATGAGGGAGGGACGTGGTGCTTGAGCTCTGCAGAGTGATGGATGTAATAATTGGTTTCCTTTCTCTTGATCTGAGGCTGTGTGACAAACCTCTACTGAGAGCCTTGTGGTGAAGGTCATTGGTGCTTCCTTTCAGTCAGTACAGATGTCTTCTTTACTCCTCATCTGGAAACATCTTTTAAACACCTTGTCAAGTAGCCTGCTTCTGAAGACTAGGTGGTTTCCCCCTTTGTTTGGAAATGTGCTTCAGTGCCAAGGACAGCTGTGTGGGAGAGCACTGCAGGAGTTCTCTGTGCTTCCTCTCACAGTCCCTGACATTGTCTGGAGGCCTTGGGGCTTGCTCATGCTGCTCACCAGCCTCCTCTGGGGCGGATTATTCCCACCCCCAGCTCTGATTTTGGCTGCAGAATTCACTGAGCAGTGGCAATAGCAAACTGAGGGCACTTTTCTGCAGCTGTGGGTACAGCCTGCTGTGAAAACACCCTCCCAGCCAGGTGTAAGGGGGCATGGGCTGGTGGGGAGGCTGAGGGTGAGCTGTGCCACAAGAAAGACCCGGTGAGTATGAGACTAGTAAGGGATCTGTGCAGGGAGGAAGAAGAGAAATGGGAGAGGAAAATTCCCTGGTTTTACCTGTAACCTGAGGATGACACTGCAGCAGAACACACTGGCCATCAGGGCAGTGTGGTGTGTTGGGCAGCCCTGGCTGTGTGTGTGCTTAGAGAGCACTGCCAGGTCTCTGATTCCCCATCACAGCACTGCAGTTCATCTGGCCCCCCTCTAAAGGTGCTCTGGGCTGGGCTTTTCTGAGAGCAGAGCTGTGTTAGGGCTGTGGGTGTTCTCCTTATGATGAGATTGGCACAAGCAGAGGTATCTCTTGTCTGTGCTGCCCTCAAGCACTCCCTGAAAAACCAGGGCAGGAAGAAAGAAGGGGTGAAAGTTTGGGGGGGTTGGGTGTTCTTGATAGTAGCAGTAGTGTGTGCCTCTGCCTTCTCTCCAGGGTGTTAGCAGGGTAGATTTCAGGAGGGACAAAGTCTTCATCCAGGATTTACCTTGCTAACTCCATTGCATATGATTTTAAATGCATCATGCTTAATAATCAAGTCTGCTCTGCTGTCTTTGGCCCTCTTCCTTGTAACCAATGAGTTGCCTTTAGAAGCGAAGCTGTGTGTTTCCTGTTTGACTCTGGAGAATAACAGCACTCCTCTAGATGTTGAGATAGGAACAATGCTTTTTAAACCAGAGTTCCCTCTTCCTCCCACTGTTTCCAGAATGCCTCAAGCAGTTATTTCAGCAAGCCCTGATCTTTTATTAAAGGCTGGGTGTATCACAGCCCCACGAGTTCACTGGGAGTTACAACCCCCTGTGTTGTTGGCTTTTCAGGGAGCTCATCCTCAGCAGGAAGGGCTTGAAGGGGACAGGTGCCAGTCAGAAAGGTTCCCAGCTGATGAACCAGAATGGAGAGAAATGACATGCTTGAGTCTTAGGATACTTGCTCTGTCGGACTTCCTTTTAAGAAAGGACTTGTTCAAGCTTGAGGCAGCCTTTGTTTAACTGCTGTCCCAAATAAGAACTTGTTCTTAATACTTGGATTCCCTTCAGCATAGTTTTGTTGAACCCTCTTTTTCATCTGAATAAACCAGGCGTGAAAGGGGGTGAAAAAGCCTTTTAGACACTCCTGTGATGAGCTATGCAGGCATTAGCAGTGGCTGTTGTGCAGCTGACTGCACCATTAGCTCAGCACTGCATGGGGTTAGAGACACATAGGCTGAAGGCAGCTGAGCCAGCCAGGGCTGCAGGGTCACAGCTTTCCCTCTGCTTCTCTCCTTGAACCCCAGCCATGTGTCCTGCTGTTGGGCAGCATGCCCACTCCTTGCTCAGGAATGTCACAGGCACAGGAAGGTCTTGATTTCTGTCCCATCAGAAAGGTAGGAGTGGTTGTAAGGAATTGAAGCCCTTTGGAGTGACAAAAAGAAGATGGAGGAAAGGAGTTACAGGAGACTGGCTGGGAAGCAGTTACCATTAAGATGTGTATTTGTGCATGTGCAAGAGCTGAATATCAGTTTTTAATGTTTCAAAATTACATTTTAACCTTTCTAAATTCATCTGAAGCGCAATTTAAACAGACTCCTTTTGTGTGAGGCATATGATTGAATTTAACATGGAACCTGGGGCTTGCAGCTGTGGTTAGTGATGCTTGCTTGGACCAGTGGCTGGGGTGGGGGGGCTTCTGCAGCAGGAAGATGTGATGAAGGATGGAGACCTGGCTGACTGGCACACATAACACTGCACTTGCTCCACAGCCTCTCGTAGCTGCAACTCCACTGTGCTTCGTCCTCACTCTGCAGTTCACTTTGGCTCCAGTGCACAGTGATTTTTGTCTGTCTTGAATGCAATTCCCTTCTTCCTCTGAGATTTCATGGCTGTTACAAGTGCCAGCATGCAAACCTCCTCGCGTTCACTTCTTTGCATCTTGTTTTGTGAAACCCTTTAGACTTTTTTATTGTTTTGTTTTCCATGATTGGTATTTCTTTGTTCGATTCAGGTTAGAATTGCCCCTACTGTCACTACCTGGAGTAACAAAACTCCTACTGCCCTTCCCAGCCATCCTCCTGCAGGCTGTCCCTCTGACACACAGGTATAACCTTCATTATTCCTCTCTGAGCCTCTGCTCCACCCCAATATGTCCCCTGGTGTAGTCTATGTGCTTGGCACAGTCTGGTACAGATAGATGGAAGGAGCAGCTCCCATGTGTGCTCTGGGTTTACTCCTCTTCATCTCCTTACTTTTTTTTTTCACCAATGCCCAGATGATTGGCACTGGAAAGTCCTGAGTGGGAACTCAGTGTGACCTGATTTCCCCAACCCTTGCCCCACACTGGAGTATTTGAAGTATGATTTTTCCTTTCCCCCTTTTCCATGGAGATGAGAAGCTTCAGAGTTACCACTTAAGTTTAGTTGAAGGATGGCAGGGTGCTCTTGGGCTGCCTGAACACCGGGCAGCGCTGGCAGGGAGCTCTTCCTTGTGCAGGCAGGTGTGTGCTGCTCTGCTTGCTGCTGAAGTCACTGCACATCCAGCTGTGCTTTCAGTGCTGTGCTGGGCACCCTAAGGCACTGGGGTGGTTGGAGGCATTTGCCCCTGTGCTGGTGATTCCCTTCTTCCAGGGAATATGGTTTCAGGCCTTGAAACGTGAACTCATCATTTTGCTGCAGTTCTGCTTCAGCACTGCATTACCATTACTGATTAAATCCTGTCCCTCCCAACCATTTTTCCTGTAATTTTTTTTGACAGGGGGAAAACCCACCTCCTCCAGGGTTTATTATGCCAGGTGCTGTTGGCCCCAGCATGCCACCACAGCAAGCCACATCTTCCAACTACAGCATGTACTCGCAAGCAGGAACGCGGCCAGCGTACCCACAGAGTGAGTAACAGCAGCTTCCCCCTCTCCCTCCCACCCAGGTGGGGCAGCATTAGCTCAGGGATAGCCAGTCCCCTCCTTGTGGTTGGGAGTGTTCAGACCAAGCCAGTCCCATGGTTCTTGTGGGCTGGGAAGAAAGGTGAGGTCACATCTGAGGGTTGTCATTTCTTGGTGGGGTCGAGATGTCAGACACGCTCTGTCAAATACTCTTCCTCTGCTGAGGTGTCTACCCACAGCTCTCAGACTCCTCAGCTGGCCTTGCCCGAGGTTCTGCTGGGGTTGGAAACTCCAAAGTCTGAGTCCTGGGAAAGCAGCACAGGCTGGTAAAGAGAGACACAGCTCATCTGTGTGCAGCTGGGCCATGCATTTCTCATTGGGGCTCCAGGGAAACGGGAGAGGGGATGAGGAAATGAGGGCAGTAGGAGAGGTGAGTGAAGAAGGGGGCAGAGCCCTGACTCACTCAAAGCAGGGACTGAAATTACTGGTGTTAAGGAGGGAAAATGGCCATAGATGGGCAGAGGCAGTGAAATTAGACTGCAGGCCCCGCAGTGAAAGAAAAGCTGTGAGCTTACGTTCCCTTCCAGAGTCTGTGTTCACTTCCTTGGCCTAAGTTTTCCCTTTGTGAAAACCTGGGACAGGGCTTTCCTTTCTCTGAGAGCCCCTGTGAGGGTTGCAGTGCTCCAGAAGACAGCAGTGTCCATGTGTCCCAGCCCCACCCCAAGCAGCATGGTGGCTCTGGGCTGGGGGGTGTTTGTGGGGGAGCAGCAGCCCTTTGAGCCAAGGCCATCATCCTCTCTGCCTCCCTGCTCCTAGTGACAGGCTGGGGGTTTGAGCAGTCCTACTAGTGCAGGCAGAGCTGTGAGAGGCAGGATTTGGCTGGGCAGGTAGATGGTTTCAGGGGGTAGGGGCATGAAGAGAGGAGAGTCAAGTGAAGGAGGAAGCAGAGGCAGATGGAACCTGCTGCTCTGTTACGAACTCACTGACTGACTGTTTTTTCTCCCTGTTTGTAGCGTATCAGGCCACACAGCAGTACTCCTCTGGAACAGGGGGACCAGCTCTCTATCAGCCTCAGCAGCCTATTGCTGCCCCTGCTTCAGCCTCTTACCCCAGCCCTGCCCCTAACACCACCCCTTCCTACCTGCCCTCTGCCCCTGCCCACTCCATGCCCACCCCGCTGTACCCCGGGCAGCCTCAGCCCTCCCCAACAAGCCTGAATCCCATCTCTTCCTTCCCTGTTCCTCCTTCTGGCACATCCTTTCAGCATGGCAGGCCAGGACCTCCAGCAACTTCTGTGGCTTATGCATTACCTACTGGACCAACAGGTACTCTGCCTGCAACCAGTGACCTTCCTGCATCCCAGAGAACAGGTCTGCGCTTGGACAGGGGGGCAGGCAGGGAGGAGGGAGGGGTTTGGCCTTCGCCCACTCAGTTAAATATGCACTTTTTTCCTTGTGAATGCTCTGTAAAAAGTTTGCTTTTGCTTAGAGATCACTTCAAAGCATTTCTAAACCACATCATCACCCGTGTGCATCGGTGATAGGGCTGTGTTGCTGCACTAAGCAGCTTCAGCAGACACCTTTCTCTGGTGAGCCAGACCTTGCCACAGTCACAGAGCTTTTATCTTGCCCAGGACAGGATGCTACAACAGGCTTGTTATGAGGCTGTTGTCTGCCATGGATGGATCATGGCTCAATTTTAACATTAGTGTCCAAGTACAAAAAAGAGCAAGTTTTCCTAATCGCTGCAGACAAGATGATCCCAGTTCTCCTCGCTGAATGATTTTGCAGATGTGATTTGGCCATGTCCCTGAGGTTCTTGAGCAGCCTTTTAAGCCCAGGATTGGCAGCATATTTAATTCAAACTGCATTTCCCATGGCATTAGCTCTCTCTCATTATTTTGTCCCTAACCTCTTATTGTGATGGGATTTACTGTGACTGCAAATGCCTTAAAAGATAATCAGAAGTGATTTAGAAATGCTTTTACGTGTCTCTTCCCTGAATGTCAATTAAAAGCATGTGTGTGTGGCTGACACTTAGGAGCATGTTGGAGCATGCATGGTGAGAGAGCACTGGCTGAGGTGGGGCTCCATGTCTGCTTGTGACTGCCTGGGTGTCCCTGCTGGGGGACAGTGACCTCGCCTGCCAAGACAAACCTGTCCCTTCACTTAGCAGCCTGGGGAACAGCAGCTTTGCATGTCACACAGTGCAGGAAGAATCAGCAGTCCTTTTCTAAACCTCCTCATGAGCATCCTTCACATCCAGGTGGTCCAGCTGAAGAGTCAAGGAGCAGATCTGGGAAGCAGAGAGTACAGGGAATACTGGGCAAGATTTGAGGGATGTTTTGGGGATGTCTGTTCTGCTGACAGACCCTAATGTGCCCACTGTCATTCCCTCTCTTATTTTAAAAGTTTGTTAGGGGTGATGCAGTGCAGAAAAGGCATTTTGTCTTTGGCAGCATGAATCCTGTGAGTAGGTGCTCCTGTTGGTGTCCTTGAGGCTGGCAGCTCACAAACCCCCTTGTGTTTGGGGGAAAGTGGTCTTTTGCTATGTCAAAAAATAGGACTGATGTAGGACTGCCAGAGTTGCAAGGGGAGAAAAGGCTTTTTCCATCCACCATACAGCCAGATTTGGTGCCCTTTCTGTTTTTGGAGGTGCTGTACTGTGACATCTCCTGACCCCACATTACAGGGCATGTCCAATTTGAGTCTCTAAGCCAGAGGAATTATTAAATTGGACAGAGGGAGAGGTGTTGGATAGGGTTCTAGGCCTGGGATGTCAGGCAGCACATTATAATGCAGACAGCATAGCTTCTGCACCTCCAAATAAATGCAAGGAACAAGAAAATTGTTCTTTCTTACCCATTTTACTACATAACTTGTATCACTGGCAGGCACTTCAGATCTGCCACTTGCTAAGTTTCTTGCAGTGATGTGACATAGTCCACATGGCATACTCAGAGTGGGTGAAGCTCTTTTCAGAGTTATAAGTTGTTCATATTAGGCTTTTTATCAAACTTTCTGAAATGCTGCTTCTGTTTTTCCCAGCAGCTATGGTGAGCAGGGTAGCCAGTACAAAGTGTCAGACCTTCAGGAGCCCAAACTTGGGCATCCTCTCTGATTTCTGCAGCCCTAGGCTGAAATGCAGAGGTGGACTGCAGGGCAGGGTGAGGTGCTGAGCTCAGGATGGCTCATGCATAGACAAAAGTGATGATTGCAGTTGGAGAACTATGGAAAAAAAGCTGAAGTTTGTCTGAAGTGCACACTCTGTTCTCTTCCAGTATTTAGATTACACCTTTCAGAAGGCACACCAACAAGAATGAAAAACCCCTTGTTTTCTAAGTGCCGCAATGACAGTGTACATGCTTAATATGCTGAACCACCAACACATTTTCTGAGCAGCTGCACTGCCTAGTGGGGGATGCCTTGGCATGAAATCCTGTGGACCCACTGAGATCTGCAGCCAGAAGTGGATCTCACCTGTAACGCTGGGTGTTCTGGTTCAGTGATGCTGATCCTGGCAATGAAGTGGTGTACTCTTGTGTGTGGTGATGATCTTATCTGGGAACATCATGCTTCACTTTGCAGTTGTGACTCATTTAAAGGCAGGAGTAAGGGAGGAAGGAAAAAATATCTCTAATCTGAACTCTTGAAAGGCACCTGGCCTTTGAACTGGCTTGGATTTAGAGATGCATGTAAAAAGGAAGAGTTCTGTAAATATTTTCTGGTTTTTTGCAAAGGCATGTAACATCAGTATTTCAAGCTGTGCTTGAGGCTTCTGTGAGCAAGAAAAGCCCACATTTAATTTTATTTTCAACCCCTCTTTGTTTTGAGATGGATCTTAGAACCTACTTTCAAAGGAGTTCTAATTTTCAGCATCTTGAATCTTGTTTGAAAATGCAATAGCCCAATCCTGAGCTAAAGGAAGGGTTTGCACCAGAAGTATGAGCAGGCCAACCCCAGGAACAGGAGTTATCCCCAAAGCCCCTTTCCTCTTAGGAGTGATGAGGGCTTTATTGGCTACATTTTGCCATTTGGGTTTGTTGCTCAGTCTGTGCAGGCAGTGTGTCTTTTTGTGTGAGTGTAAAGTTGGTGTGCAAACATACTCATGTTGCTGAGCTGCATGCAGTTGAGAGAGTGTGCCTTGGTTTGAGAAGATATTGGGAGATCCACCTTAAGGTCAAGATACTTCAAGCATCTCTTGAAAAGCTTTCTGGAATGGTAAAATGGTGTTGAGAAGATTGTGGCTAAGAGTAATGGTCTGTCAGCTGCACTGGAATAGAAAATGAGAACACCAGAAGAGACAAGAAAAAGGGCCAGAACGCTGCAACATTTCTTATAAGCAACTAGAAATACTGATTTACTGCATGGAAAGAGCAACAGGCTTGTTTTGGGGGAAGGTGGCCAAAAGCAATTCCATGGGGAGCTTGAACAAATGACTTGTCTCCAAGCTAACATTGTAATTAGGTTAGGTGTTTTTTTTTCTGCTGATGCATGTTGTGAAACTAAATTGCTGGTCAGAAATTAAAGACCAACTGCTTTATTATTTTTGAAGAAAAGTTTTTTTTTTAGTCATCTTTGCATTTTGTCTGCAGAAAGTCTACCATCTCAAGACCAGGCCTCTCCCTTCGCGGGTGAACTAGGTACCACCTAACCTGAAAATAATTACAGCCACTACATGAAATTAATTGAATGGTCATCAATTATGCAAATGTTCTTCAGAGAACATTCAGTGTGATGCTGTTTGCCAATTAGACTTAAATCGATTTTTAATTCCTTAATTGAAACCAGTAACAACATATCTGGAGTTTTTAACCACAGAAACAAATTCTTTTTAAATCTTTTTCTTTTTTAATGCAAGTTATTCCAGGAAATTAACAGCAGTAACAGTCTGGGAGATTTTTGTAACGTGCTACTCCTATCAGTTAGACTCCCTGTATCTGAAACACTCTGGGATTTTCTGGATAGGGAGAAATAGAGGAGGCTGCCAGGAGATGGCACTGCCTTTGGTTCAAGAGAAAGCAGATGTGAAAGGGGTTTTAAACAGTTTTGCATTTACCCCTTTAACGTGCTCAGGATGTGGAAACTTGCTTGACAAAAGCCTGAGAGCAAATGAAATTTCAGATAAATTGAGCAAATTCTGCAGTAACGTTAACCTGTGCTGGCTAAGGTAAACTCATCATCTGCTAAGTGAAAAACACTGTGGTGAAAAAGTCCATTGAGCAGGGATTTGGGTTTGTTGGCTTTTTGTGGCTTTGTGCAATAAATCCTGATTACTCGGGGAGGCTGCAGTAATGCCTGGATGTGGGCCCAATTCCCTGTGGGGAGATGGGCAGCCCTTTCTAATGCACTAATGGGAGCTTTGGGGTGCAAATCTCACAGCTGCAGGGGGCTTGCTTTCTTGGGAGAGCAGAAGGTTTGGTGCTGAGCAACACCCCGGACTTGGAGTGAATCTGCTCAGACATCCTCTGCGCTTCCAGTTTCAAACAAATCACCCCTGGTACAGAAAGCCAGATTTTTCCACCTTGCTTAAGCAGCTCTGCTCTGATTTGGGGATACAAAGCACCCAAAACCATGCTTGTAGCTGGCAGGAGAAAGCTGGGTTTATGGCTCTTTTGTGTTTCCAACGTGACTGGGTGAACCTGGCCTGAAATGCTTAAGGCCTCTTAAGCCTCTTCCTTTTGTGTGGTGTTGCTGGGGGACTCCATGTACAAATGTTGTGGATAAGCTCTCTTCACATACACAGTCTGTGTAGCAGCAGAGCTTTCTTGGGCATGGCAGGCCCTCTTCAAAGGCATGTCTGCTCAAAGCTCTTTTTTTCCTGCAAGAGAAGAAAAAGTTAATAATTAAGTTATTAACTTGAGAATAGTTGCTCAAGATCCCAAACCTTGCCCAGTGAATGCAGAGCCCAGAGGGTCTGATGGCAGGGATGTTGGGAGGCTCTGGCTGGCACTGGGGATGTTCTGGCCTGTTGCAATTAAACTGATGGGACTTTTGTTTTTTTCATGCAGAAAATATGAATTTTTATTTACATAGTTCATTTTTATATGGCATCAGTAGGCATTGTGCATGAATTTAGTTGGTTAGCAAATTACTGAAATTTAGTTCATCGGTTGGTAATGGCTGTTGTACATGTCTGTTAAACTTTTTTATTTCAGATAGTTTACTCTTTTTTTTACGGCTTCTTCTGGGACAGACTTTTTGTTTTTGCAGGTGTAACTTTTTTTTTTTTACAAGAATAGATTGTTTTGCAAACAGACTTTTATTCTCATAATTCTTTCTCATGGGAACTTAACAGGCTAGCTGCACCCAGCTGAATTAGCAGGCTTAAGCCATGATATCAGAAAGCCTTTCTTTTATAAGGTTTTTTTACCTGTATGCAACACTGGCCCTCAGGGAGGCAGGTCAGGGCAGGCTCTGCCAGTAGAGCCATGGCATGGATCTGGCCCAGCTGAGCTTATGAAGGCATCACTGCCCTCCTCCCAGGTACTTACAGTCTCTGTTTTCTTTCTGTCCCAGGGCCCCAGAACGGCTGGAATGACCCTCCCACCCTCAACAGAGCTGCCAAGAAGAAGAAGGTACTCTAGAAAGTCCTACCTCAGCACAACTGAGTGCTGCTCACCTGAAAAACAGTAGTTTAAGCTGCTCCTGGGAAACCTGTTGGCAGGAGAAAGGAAGAGAGGGGTTAGCAGCAAACAAAAGCTGCATGTCATGAGCAGAAATGGCCTTTATGTCTCTCTAATATCCATTATCCCTTTCAAAATGTCTAAGCCTCTAAAGAGCTGGTGGGTTTTTGCTGAAGTTGTGGTTGTTAATAACAACATTGTTTGTGGTTTGAAGCAAATACTTCCAATTGTTTTCATCTGCAGTAAAGCAGCAGAGTTTTGCAGGAGATGATACTTAGGCAAAATGAGGAGGCTGTGCAAATTGTTATAGATTATTGACGTTGCTGGAGCTGAAAGCAATTTATCCTGATTAAGGGTCTGACCCTGAGAGATCTGTTGAGAGTAAGACAATTTCCATGATGGAGATAATGTAGTTTTGCAAAATGGATTTAAATTGCAGCGGGGCGGGATAACTGGGAACACTTGGCACGGAGCGGAATGAGCCTTTTCATCCCCTGGTGCTGCTGTAGCCTGGAGGATCTCCACAGCAGTCAGTGTTATCCACTGCTCTCTGACCCTGGGAAGGAAGAGTTAGTCCTGGAGCATGAAAAGTGTGGGGAGAACAAAACATTAGAGCAGCCAAGATAAGGTCTGGGTGAAGGCAGAGGCAGGAGTCTTCCAAACCCAAAGGGTTTTGGTCTCTGCAGTTCAAGGTGAAGAAGCTTTTGGAGGCTGGATAGAGAACTCTTAGTGTCAGAATAACTGCTGGAGCAGAGAGCTCAAGAAGCAGCCTTCTGCACACAAGGATTTTGCTACTTCTGTGTGTGTGTCACAGCCAGAATTTCTGCCATAGCCAAGGCTTGGCTCCTTCTAAATGAGGAATGTGTTTGTTGCATTCCCTGTTGGGTATTTAACAAATCTGTCAGTCGTGTTTCTATGTTTGTTTCCCTTCTGTCCACTGTCTGAGGGGTGGTTTAGGATATTATAAAATGATTCACCACATGGACTATTATAAAATAGAAGAAATGTCTGGCATTTCAAGCCATAATTTTCAGCTGTTTCCCTCCTAACTAAGAATTTATTCACCACTCAAAAGTTTATTGCCATGATTCATTTCCTTTATAATTGACTTTGTTGCTGGATTGGGATTTTTTTTTTTTTGCTGTCCCAAACCACTAGCTTAATTCTAGCATCATTCATCCAGGGTTCTGTAATCTTCCTTTTTTTTTTTTCCATTTGCACCCAAAGAAATGTGCACATTCCCATGGAAGCCCTTTCTGTTGTTTTGTTTCCTGCATGTGTAGCAGAGGCCAGTAGCTCATTTTGTTGTTTCTTCCCTCTACCAAATGTTTGTGAAACTCCCCTGTGTCAAGACTGGCAGATGCTCAAGGATGAATCTGAAATGCCCTGGTAATCTGCCTTAGTGCAGACCTGTGTGACAGAAACTTAAAAGGCTTTCAGAAGCTTTACTGGGGCATGTTGCTGGCTGTGACCTACGTACTGCATGGACAAAAATACACCCTTGAAAATGAGACACAAAAGTCTAAATATAATGACCCAATAGTAAGAATAGATGTAGGTGTGGGTTAGTTTTCTCTTCTTTTAATGCTGGTCTGCCAAACCTGTGGTTTGGAGGGAGGGTGGCTGTGATTCGAGGTGGCTGCACTCAGCTCTTGTGTCCAGGGGCAGGCTGGGCTGCCCCAGGGCAGCTCTTACTGTGCAGCCAGGGGGATGGGTTTGGTTAGCCAGAGTGAAATGCTGTGTTGTGTGCCCCTGTTATTTCTGTATCCAGCACTCCCACTTAGTGTAGTTTGGGCAGTCTGCAAGAGCTGGGTGCTGTGCTGTGCCTGCAGTAGCCACACCAACACAAATGCCCTGCTTTTCTCCCCAGGTCCCCGACAACTTCCTGCCCCCGGTGCCCATCACCTCCCCCATCATGAACCCGCTGGCGGACCCGCAGTCTCCGATGCAGCAGCCCCAGGCTCCAGCACCACCCAGCAGTGCACCCAGCTTCCAGCCTCCCCACCTCCCTGCTGGGCAGATGGTGCTGCAGGGTGGCTTCCAGCCTGCTCCCCAGCCCCTGGGGCCATCCATCATGCCACCCACTGTTTCCAAACCCAGCACGGAGGGGGCCCCGGGGGCCCCAATTGGCAATGCCATCCAGGTAAGGTAGCCCCAGCACTGCATGGGTTTGTTTGTCCATCAGTAGAGCCTGCCAGGCAAGATCCTGTTGTCCAGGCTTTTCTTGTAGCTGCAAAGTGTACTGTGGAGTTTCTAGGCACTGGCTTTGTACCCCGCTGGCATTTTGTTACTGTAATCTCCACCTAGATGGCACTAATCCTGTAGTCAGTATGGGCCAACAAGCTGCTTCCTTCTGCAACTTTCACAGCTTCCCAGAGGGTGCAACAGCAGGTGCTGGTAAAGTCACCTCCACACACCCACAGGGAGGAAATAGGAGTTGTGCCAAGCTAGGTAATAATGCCACTCGGTTTAGCTGAAAACAACATGTGGGCACAGTGACCTGGAAAAGCCTCACCTGTTCTCTGTTGCTCAGCACGTGCAGGCACTGCCAACAGAGAAGATCACCAAGAAGCCCATCCCTGAGGAGCACCTCATTCTGAAGACCACGTTTGAAGCTCTCATCCAGAGGTGCCTGCTGTCTGCCTCCGATCCGGTAGGTGATTTCTGTGACTTGTGATTTCTGGTGACAGACTCACTTCAAAGGGAAACAACAATTACCTGGGAAAGGGAAGGTTAACAGCTTTAACACAACCACTGGAGCTGGATAGGAAGAGCATTTCCCATGGCAGCCAGTACCTTGTAAATGAGCTATCCCTCCCAAAGCTTCTCATTTATTTCTCATGGCCAGTAAATAACGTGCCACCACAAAGCCCAGGTGCTGACTGTTCAGCTCGTGCCTGCCACATGCTAAAAGGTGGTGCTGGTGGTGTGCAGAGGGCTTTGTGCACTGAATTTGCTTGGTCAGCAGCACAGACTCGTGCTCTTGTTGGTTCAGTGTCACTCAGTTGCTCAAAATCCTTTATGTAAAGGCTGGAGAGCACATATACATGTGTTTGTATGTATATATAGTGTATTCTGCCTTCCCTTTGACCTTTGCTTGCTCTAAGTGCCCTTCTCCCAGACAGACAAAAGAGGCAAAAGCATTCCACTCATATCTGCATCTGGGGATTGCTTTTCTGCTCTGCCAACACGTTTTGCTTGCTTCTTGTTAACTCTCTGATTTTCTTAGGCAGTGAAAGTGTTTCAGCCCACAGAGACAGGGGACACCACCCTGACTGTACACATCAGTTGTTGTCAGAGCAAATACAGGCACTGCTCAGCTATTACATTCTAAAGGGGAAAATGGGAATGGGAACTTAGGAGGGAGGAGAACAACCAGTTTGCACTTCCACCTAATTACTTTGGCTGGAGAGATGTCTTGCTGTTCCCTAGACACAATTTATTCCTGTCTGTCCTAGCTGACCGTCTGTAAAATGAAAATAGCATGTGCACCTTTTCATGGGTTTTGAAACTAATGTTCTGTGGTCATGCATCTGGGACTTAGGCAGTCCAAAAGAACTGGGGGTTTCTTACCTGCTCCTCCTGAGGTACTTTTTCCTTAGATAGCTCAGTTCCTTGATGACATAACTGCTGCTGAGGAGTTTTCCCCATGTGGCCCAAGATCCATGTGTTGTGTTCTCCTTTGTGCCATCTGAACAGCTTTCCCTAATTTCTAGCACAGCAAGCAGCCAGCAGTTGGTCGTCACCCCTGAGCTAGAGCCTTCCCACAGGCTTTATTTTCTCCAGACAATTTTTTAATCCAAAGAAATGTTTCCAGTTGCCAGGGAAAATGGTAGTTATCCTAAGTGAAGACAGATTGATGCACAGACTGATTTAGGAGGAAATTCCAGTACTCTTGTGCACCCATGCCATTTCTGCTGCTGTTGACCAGCAGCTTTTTTGTGCTCCTGCAATTGTAACCTTGATGCTTTATTACTGTTTTATAACTCTGGAGTAAAATCTACAATTTTAAATGGTAGTAAAATCTACAATTTAAAAATGTTGTTTAAGGAAAAAAGTGGATAAAGATTAATTTCTCCAGCAACTGCAGCTCCAGGTGAAATGTACTGGGGTTATTTTAAGAGCCTTTTGGAGGCAAAATAATTCCAGGCACATCAGTGGGTGGTTTACTTTATAAAAGTCACAAAAGCACAAAGTGTCTGTAAGGACAGATTGGGTTAGGCTATTAGTTTTGCTGTTGACACTAAATACTTACAGACAAACTGCTAGCTTTACTAATCACATGAGGAAAAATATAATTAGGATTTGCCATAGATGATGACTGAGTTGTACACACTTATAACTGGAGCATCTGCATGTGCCCTTAAGCTCTCACTAATGTTGCTGGATACTTCATTCCAGTAAGAATTATATCCAGTTATCATGCTTTTTTAGTAGGAGAAAAAATAGTGCTGCATCTCAGAATTCTGTCACTTTTCTTACCAGCTATTTGCCAGTGGGGTTTGCAAATGGCCAGTGGCTTTTGGGGTGCCACCTCTACAGTTTTCCATATTCTGTAGATAACTGAAGCATTTACCTGTGGAGAACTACAGTCACAGTGGTCTTTCCTAGCAAAATCAGGGGAGAAGAGTACAGAACAAAGAATCCAAATGATGTGTTAGGAAGATGTTGTTGAGAAAGGAATTTGATGTGCTGCATGGACCTCTTTGCAATGATATCTTAAAATTGCTGTGCTTTGTTGTATTTATTTGTCTTGCAGCAAACCAAGAGGAAACTGGATGATGCAAATAAACGCCTGGAGTTTCTGTATGACAAACTTAGGGAACAGACAGTAAGTTCTGTTTTACTTCCCCCCCACCCCTCACTCATGTATGGCCAATGACTTCATTGGTGCAATACTACTTCTGCAGTATGTAGCACATGCTCATTTTTTCTTTGGAAGTGTGCTCCAAATCCATTTATTGGAAGTTTGCACGGATTTCTTAGAAAACAGCCAGTTACTGTGCTTGGCCCCACATGCCTGTGCAGACTTTACAGTGTTGTTTTGGGGGTTGTGTCATGAGTTTTATGAGGCTGTGCTGAGGCCAAGAGCAGAGTTCCCTGCAGCAGGCACAGTTTCTCTGCTCCAGGCAGGAACTGAGACACACAGCCTGGGGTCAAAACACATCCCAGGGGACTTTTGATGTTGGAGGCTCACTGACTTCACTGGAAGGCAGATGTGCAAGTACTTTTGAAAATAATTTTTCCAAAGCCTTCCAGGAGGCTTTGGCAGAATAAAGGACTGTGCTTAAATGTCTGAGTACCTTAGAATGGGAATGATGTAATCCTCTTGCTGTCAGGCCGTTTTTGCTGAGCAATTAACCTTATCCAAAGGTGTAAAAGCTCAGTAGGTGTTTCTGCTGCCAAGAGTCTCTCACAGCAGGCCTCCACCCCAGGGAATTGCATCCAGGGGCTGGCAGGGAAGGCTTTTGCAGGGTGTAGCAGAGAAGGTCCTGCTGTTAGACTTCTGCCTGAAGTCTAACAACAGACTTCCCAGTGACTGTTGGCAGCGTGGCACAGCCCTGAAGATGCCTATCTCCAAAGAGAGGAACTAAGTGCTGCACCTTCCTGAGGGCCACACTCAGTATTTCTCTTTCTGGTTTCTCCTTTGTGCTGACCTGCCTTGCCTGCCTCCCTCGCAGCTCTCTCCAACCATCATTAGCGGCTTGCACAACATCGTGAAGAGCATCGAAACCCGCAACTACCAGGAGGGACTGAACATCCACACACACATCGTCAGCACCAGCAACTTCAGCGAGACCTCTGCTTTCATGCCGGTCCTGAAGGTCGTCCTCACCCAGGCCAACAAGCTGGGGGTGTGAGGTGGCCCTGCTCTGGCAAAGCCCTGGCGGTTGCTTTCCCAAAGAAGTGCGTTTCTACGGCAGACATGCGGGAAATGGACCAAAGGCTCGTCCTCACGGCATGGCGCAGTAGAGCTGGCAAATGGCATTACACTCTCCCTGCAAAGTACTTTGTTCTAGAAGGGCTCTGTGGAGCCCTGGTGCTTTTCTTCTTATTTTAATCCTTTTCCCGTCCCTAACGAATTGTCATCTACAAATAGTATATTTAATGGCTGATGTCCCACGTTGTCAATTTTTAGGTGCATGTCACGCTGCTAAACAGTGGCTTTTAATAACAGATGTATGTGTTGAAACCAAACAAGGTAGGTTGTGTATTGGACCCTGAAACAGATTATTCCCTTCCACCCCACTGTTCCTTATCCATCAGATTAAAAACAGCCTGATCATGTTACCAAGCGTATTTGGTCTTTCATTTTATGAAGCTGCTTGCGGTTCTGTTATTACAGTTTACATGTTAAATAGCTTAATTGTGCACTGGGGCAAATGAACAAAATAAAAGCTAATGTGATATTTTCAATAAATGTAAATTCATTAAAATTTGTCTTTATGAAGTGCAGCAGAGAGATTTTGAACTGGAGTACAGTGGGGCCACTTTCTGTTGTGTCCTGGGCATGAGAATACTTCTGATTTTCTTCTTTTTATCACTAAAAGGTCTGTGTAGAACAGAGAAAGCTCAGCAGTTGAAAGAAATGTCTGGGTTTGAGAAACAAAAGAAGCAGTTTTGCATGAAAACAACCTAAATCTACAGTGGAATGTAGATTTGGCAATGCATACCGCAAGAAATTATCTCAGTAACAATGTAAGTCGCTGCTGACTTCTGTGACTTCAAACAGATTTGTTAGACAAAAGTTTTATTTCCTTTCCAGCACTTTCTTACTTCATAAGCTTTGAAAATTGGCAAACACAAGGCTTCAGCTTGGAGTTACCTCATTTCAGGAGTTTAAACAACAATTGGAGTAAATTTTTTGATCTAGGTTATATTTTCTAAGCAGTGTTTCAAGTATTCTTGGGTAAGTGTACTTACAGCAGTGTATTCAGCACCTTTGTGTCTTGATTTAAGGTAGAACTTTTAAAAGAACACATTCAAAGGTAGGCAGGAATAAAATAATTTTTTTAAAAAAAGCCCTCAATAGGGTGAAAAGCAGCTGTACTGGGCTGGCCTGTGCTTTCTGTGATGCTCATCAAGGAAAACAAAAAGCAGTCTCAATACTTCAGGACCAAACCAGCAGATAGGAGGTAATGCTAGAGGAATTGAGGAGCTGGCCTTGCATATGCTCTCCCTGAGTGTTTTGGGGAGTTCTTCCGGACATGGAGCAGGAGTGGTGGCGTGCACTGGCACTTGTGAAGGACAGGCAGATGGTTCATATTTTGGGAAGCTGGCTGTTTCTGGCAGTGACAGCTGGGGAGACTGATGTTGGTGGCAGAAGAGCATGTCCTCCAGTAGGTGCAGGGTTGTGGGCAAAAGCCCTGCTGTAAATTGGAAGCTCATAAGTTGGGAACAAGAGCAGCAGGGTCTGAGAGTAATTAGCTGGGAATACCTCCTGTGTAAGATACAGCTTTGTAAAAGCCAAGGAATGTTTAACAACACAAATCTTCCCAAGACTTGCATCCATGTCAAAGGGAATGCCAAGTGAGAAGGGACTCAGCAAGGCACACATGCCAGGGACAGAGTTTATTTAATGGGAAGAAATTAAATAAATTTTGATTGTTCCCCTTGTGAAGAGCACAAGGGAATCAGGTTGATCAGAGCTATAGAGCAGTGGTGCATGAGAAAAAATGTGTTGGTTTGGTCTGGAAATCGAAGTGGTCAAAAATGACACCAGCAGGTAAGAGGGAAACGAGGAGGGGTGATGTGATAGTATCCTGAGCCTACCCTGATGTTGCACCATGGCCTGGATACGGTCAGCAGTGGAGTAATCTCTCTTTCCGAAGTCTTCCACCTCAGCCACTCTTAGGAGCTCAGGACAGGAAAACTGCACTGCCCAAGTGCTTAACAGGAGTGGATGCAGAAATCTGCTACTTCTCTCCTGAGAGCAGCTGAGATGAATTATCAGTTATGCTGCCGTCTGTTCGTATCTTCAAGGAATGCCAAGCAATTAGCCACCCATCTGATGGGATAAAGCAAACGGCCACCTTCATTTACAGAAGGCAATGAAGCCCTGCCAAGTTGTGCTGGTAAAATAGTTTGGCCCCAAATAGCCTAATTTTGATCTTACTGAGTGAGAAGAGATTTATACCTTTATAACACCAACCAGGCTGCTCCTCTTTGCGGCCACCCCAGGCTGCAGAATTAGAAGAAGGGATGGAAGGAAATTCAAGGATGTATTCCCAGCAGTGTAGGTGTTGTCTGATAGCAGCTGACATGAGGAGGTTCCTTGCTACTTCAGCAGTCACCATCCAAGCAAAAGGGCCAGCAGGAAAGGGCAGAGTTAACGCAGTTGTGTCCTGTTTGGAAGCAGGTGGGGATGGAGCAGTGGCAGCACAGCAGAGAGGCCTGGCTGCAGGCAGGACATCCAAGTTAGGCACTTGAGTAAAAACTTTTTTGTGCTTGTAAAGCTCTGTAATGGATTTATCTTGGTTTTGCTGGCAGAGGTACAAGGTCAGCATTAGGCATGAATGTTGGAGATTGTCTTTAATTGCTGCTGCCCTTCTGGCCTGTGCAGAGTTTACATCACATTTTTCCTGTGTTGTGCCTTCCAGATCACACAGTTCCCAAACATAAAGAATGGGAATGTGGGTTTACTGCATAGTGACCGTGTTTTCTCTGCCCAGAAGGAAAACCTATGCTAGGCTGACTGGGCTGTTGAGAGACAAGGGACAGGGTCCTGCTGCCAGAGCTGTTTCCCCAAAAAGCTATGGAGGGGAGGGTGCATGTTTTGGGAAGCATGGCAGAGCCAGCATGCAGAGCAGTGGCACCACTCCCCAGAGTTCTGCAGGCTGCCCTCAGCTTCATCCTCACCTTCACCACCTTGCTGGTACTTGGCCTCAGCAGCACCAACCCTGCTGTGTCATTAGCCTGCCTGGGGACCCCTTTATGCCTGAGAGGGGAAACAAAGGAGATCCTGAGCCAGGTATTTCCCTTCCCTGCCTCCCTTCCCCACTACCTGCAACCCCACATGGCTCCACACCCCAAAGTGTCCATTGTTCCCAGGCATCCATGGCAAAGGCAGAGCAGCAGGTATAGAGCCAGGCATGGCTCCAAGCTAAAGGGAAATCCAGCCAAACATCTGCCACCAGCTGACAGCACCTCCCCTGCAGGGAATGCTGAGTGTCCTGTTGAGGTGCCTGGTGGTGAGCTGAGTTGCTCAGCCTTGAACAAGGGCCAAGGCCATTGCCAGAGAATACTGAGGAATGTAATAAGTACTGTACTGATACCAGGAACAGTTTCAGCACGTCCAGTCTTAATTGGGTGATCTCCCAGCCTTGACTTGCTGTATGCTGGGTTGATCATTCCCGTGTTCCCTCTGGCGATCCTGCAGATCAAACAGATACATCACCAAATGGCCAGTCAGTGTGGATGTATGGACACATTTAATGCAATCCTCGCCCAAAAGAGGCTGAACTGATTAAAATTCCTCTGAGCTTTAGAGCTGCAAGTTATCCAGAAGAGCATCTAATTAAGAGGGGATTTATTGCAAACCACTTGAAAAAAGCAGCTACAGCTGACCTCACCCAGTAAGTCCGTGCCTGCCTGGACAGCACACAGACGGCTTCTGGAGAAATTGTTGCTCAAATTCTTTGCCAGGTACACAAGAAGCACTTCAATCCACAAAACTGATCAGATATTCCTTGTCCTTCTGATGTTTAAGGGTTTGTTTCCTTCTTTACTTAAAGTGTACATTTGAACAATGCCTTGGGATCATCACTTTATTTTTTCATGGGAAAAGAAAAGAAAAAAGAAAAAGAAAAAATCAAAGCCACTGTTGACAACATGTTAAATAGCTCTGCACTGAAATGTGATGGTAGCAGGCAGGACTGACTAGCATTAAAATGATACTCACTGTTCACACAAAGCATTCACCACCTTTCATCACCATCACTGCCCTCTTTCTTTCTTCCAGGCAGAGAATTCTAGAAGAATGTTTAAAATATATCAAAAACAATCTTGGGTTTAATTATACGCTCTCTGCTGATTCAGTTGCCTCAGGAGGTGTAGTTAGTAATTAATTAGCTCAGCAGACTAATGTGCTTTGCAGCAATATCTCTCATTAAGCCACACTCTGCTGGGTCCAGGCCCATCAGGAGTTGAGGCCAGTGCTGTGCTGACACCCACTTGGGATGGAGGTGAGCTGATGTCTGCCACACCACTGTCAAACCCTGGCAAAACCTCCTTCTGAACTCCTTTGGGTGGCTTTCTAAGGAAAGAAATAGGTCAAATAACAGGAGAAGGACAAATAAATTCTGGAGCTATGCATTATTAGGGGTCAGGTTTTGCTGTTTCTGAAATCTTTGTGATAATAAAAAAATGCGAAGATACAAAGACTTTCAGGCCCTTTGCAGCCTCAGCTCCAGAGGACCATCCCAGCCTGGCTCACCCCAGTAAGGCAGAGAGCCTCCAGGCCTTGTGTTACCTGGCAGTGAGGATTTTTGATGGCAAAGGCATCAACCTGACAAGCTGACACACAGAACACAACAGGCAGGGGCCATTCGCAGGTGTGAGGATTGCCCCGTGTTTCTCCCTGCAAAGTGAGGAAAGAAAACAGCCTTTGTCTAAGGGGCAGCACCTAACTCCAGCAGCAGTGCTGAACCCTGAACCCCTGCGAGTCCATGATGTTTTCTGCTGGAATAGGAAGCCCCACAAGATTTAGGTCTTTGTCCTTTTTCTCGCCCTGGTTGTCTGACACTCAGCTGTGTTGGCAGGGTAACCTATAACCTCCTCCCTCCCAGCCACACAGAAGTATCTTCGTGCCACAGAGACGGCTGTCCCCATCAGCAGTGGGAATCTGCCAGTGAGGTGTTCCCAGGCTGGTGTCCATTTCACACCTCGGTGCAGATGATGGAGGAGCCCTCTCTCACTGGCGGGGCTCAGAGGATGTGTGATCACTTGTGGGGCGCACTGAAGCGCTGCTCAGAGCCCGTGCCAGAGTGTCCAGCAACCCGGGGCAGCAATTCAGCCAGGCTCTGAAAGGCAGGCTCAGTCCCGGGGGGAATCGCACTCTTGCCTGCTTCCTGTGAGTGGATTTGAGGCTGCAGTCCAGCCCTCTCACCCAGCAGTGAGATTTGAGCAACTGCAGAGGCCAAGACCACGGAGTGAGGCAGACCACACAGTGAGATCATCTGAAGTCAATGCACAAGACAGGAACAACTACAGACAAGTCCCCTGGACCACAGCTCAATGCCAGGTGCCCCTTTTAGCTGCACAGAAAAGGCATTGCTGCAGCAGTGGAGGCCAAACTCAGTGAGCAGATGGACAGGCAGACAACAGAAAGTCCAGCTGGAATTGCCAGCCAAGGCAAGATGTGCAGACAAGGGGGAGGCTGTCACCTTCCTCTCAAAACACTGCCCGAGTTCTTTTTCAGCATGTCTGCATTCACCATTGGGTACAGCAGAGAAAACCAAGTTGTTTCCAGATCTCTGAACTACACTCAAGCATTTGGTGTTTGTTTGTTGTTGTTTTTTTTTTTTTCTTCCAGACTTGCGCATCCTTCGCTTTTAAAAATATGAACCCAGGAATGTTTATTGAGAAAATCTCCTTTTAACTCTGTTGCTGTTTTGGTTGCAGCTCCCCAGGTTTTTTTTCCTGTAGGCAATTCTGGCTCACTGAATGTTTTCCAATATTATTTTTTTTACCAAGGGAAGTAGGATTCAAATTTGCAAAATATTTTCTTTGCATTTCTGGCTACTAGCAAGGCCTTAATCTGAAAGTCCAGACCTCTCTCTCTCTGTGACATGTAGCCCTGACATTATGATCTACGTAGCCAGGTACCTTAATTCAGGAAAGTAGATGTTTTCACAGCATCATAACCCAAAATATGCTGCTTCCCACAGCCACTGCAGTGATCCTGGGACAAATGCTGACGCTGTCACTGAGTTGCCACTGCCCAAGCAGTGATTTCTGGGATCAGGGGAACAGTGATGGGCTCCACTCACGAGGAATGACACTGTGCAATGACATTCTCAAAGGGGATACTTTGGTCTGCCTTGGGCTTCCTCTGCTCCTCCATGAGGACCAGCAGCTCCATGAGCATTGGGGACTGCTCTGGAGCCATCTGGGCTGGGTACCACGTAATATCCCCCTTACAGTTTGGCTGCTGCACTTGCCAAGTTTTCTCTGCATGCAGCCAGCTTCCTTTGGAGAGGGACACGAGGGCTTCTCCTTCACAGAAGTTACTCGACAGTGTCCCCCCAAGCATCAGCACTCCCTACACCCACAGGACCTGTGGCCACAGCACAGCGTTGTTCACATCATCTTGGTTCACCTGCTTTCCCTGCTGGGTTGGCTACTCTGTAAGCAAACTGCTGGGAACTAGAGATAAATGTGGGGTGTGAAATTTACAGTATTGTGTTCAAAGGCTCACAGAGGAAACTTTCACAGATGTGCTCATCAGTGACTCGAATCAGCTGGAAGTCTGGCAAAGCAATCTGTTTGTGTTTGCCTCTTGCCAGGGTGGCAGGAATGTCTGAGGAAGGCAGCTGGGAGGTTTCAGAGCCACTTGCATCTGCATGGGCATACAAGACTAACATCTATCCCGTGCCACAATTTAACAGCCTGCAAAAACAGGTCAGGATGAACAGTTACTCCTGCCTTTTCAGAGAGATGTGCTCCCTGCGTCTCCATACTTCCTTGCTGCCTGGGAGCATTCCCATTTCATTCACCTTGAACTCCCCTGACACTCCTGCCTTAAACACTCAGGGCATCCTATCTGTGGTGTGCAGAGGTGAGCTTGGGCTGTGCAGGTTCCTTCTGTGTGGTGTGCCCAGCAGCAGCTGGGGAGCAGCTGCTGTGTGAGGGATGGGGGCCTCCTCCTGCTCTCAGGCACTGACACATGGAAAAACCATTAAGGGATGGAGTCTTCTCTCCTGCCTGCCCCCAGCACTGGACTGCAGAGTCCAAGCAGGAAGATGAGTATCACGTAGATCAGTAGTAGGTACACTTGAAATGAACCTACAGTTGACCTTGGGCACCTGGAGGAGGTCAGGGCAGGAAAGCACAGAGCAAGTTAAATCGCCTTCTGAGGTCCTGGTGCAGCAATGGAAGGACATGGAGAGCTGTAAATCATGGAAAATCTGGTCCCAGCCAGGGCAGAGGGCTGCCGGCGCTCCTGGGCTGCTCCCTCCTTCCCTCCAGTCCTCCCAGGAACATTCAACACCAAACAAAATGCATCACAGGCAAACGTTTTATCTGAAATCAGTGTCTGGTTCCCACCTAATGACCCTCTGTATGCTGCCTGCGCAGGATGCTCTTGCCCCGCGGCAGGTGAAGCCCCTCGCTGGTCACAGCGAGCTGCGGGCCACCCTACTGCCACCGGTGAACTTGGCAGTGACAGCGCCCACCCTGGCATCCCCGGTGCCCTGGGATCCCTTCTCTCCCGCAGAGCTGGCAGCGGGGGGACACGAAATGACACCTGAGCGCTCCAACAGCGCTCCATCCGCGGCGGGACGGAGTGAACAACAAGTGTGGCAGCTCTTCCTTCGGGTGCGCGCTGCCGACACCTTGCTGCCTGCCTCTGTGCTCGCTTTCAGTGCCCACCTTGTGACTCCCAGGAGGCAGGAAACTTTACCCATCGCCTCTCCAACACCTGCTCCTCCCTAGCGCCAGCGGCATCTTTTACTTTGAGGGCACGAGCTTCCAGAACTGAAGGCCACTGAAACAACCGCTGTCTCCCGGCAGCCGGAGAGCGGGCCGGGCAGCGGTGCGGGCCGGGCAGCGGGGCCGCGCTGCCGCGGGGGCGCGCCGGGGGGCGGCCGCGGGC
>VXBN01003321.1:49012-81650 GCA_013397395.1 Sinosuthora webbiana | reverse complement strand
CGTCTGGCGCAACGTGGTGCTGATGGGGCTGCTGCACCTGGGCGCCGTGTACGCGCTCAGCCTGGTGCCGCGGGCGCACATCCTCACCCTGCTCTGGGGTGAGTGCGGGCGAGGCGCTACAGGTGGGGCGGGGGCGGCGGGGCCCCGGGGCGGCGGGCGCGTCTCGGTTTGCCCCTGTCCGTCCCCTGCCCGTCCCCTGTTTACCGCCGCGGTGGCTTTTGTTCCCGAGCCCCCCCCCCGGCCGCTCCCGGGATGCCATTGCCAGCGCCGCGCCGGGCCCTCGGTTGCTGTAGAAACAGGAGGCGCTCCCCCTCCGGTTACATTGATCAGGGTTTTTTAGTTAAAAAAGCCCAGTCAAGCGGCGATGTTTCGGTTTAAAGGTCTGGGAGAGGACGCGCTGGCCGTCCCTTTGCTCTTTCACCGCGTTACTTTCTGAACACCCGCGGTGTTCTGCTCCGGTTTGGAGTAGGAAATCAGCTCGTCGTTTGTTTCTCGAGAAAGGTGATAGAAATTTTCATTAGGTAAGATGTGAAAGTCGAGTAAGAGCTGTGAGGTGCTGGCACAGAGACGGTAAGGCAGGCTGTGCTTTCTCAGGGGAGATGGCTTGCAGCGTCTGTCCTGCTAGCTGTGAAAAGCCAAGGATTCCGTTTGGGGAAGAGAATATGAAATACAGCGTCTTTTCTTCCATCCCACAGTGGTGAGGTCCTCTTCTCTCTCCACAGAGGAACTATGCTGGGAGAAAATGCTCCACAGAAACGCTGCAGTATTGTGCAAGGCTTGTCAGGGTTTGTGAGACCAAATAGATGGTGAATGTCAGCACCACTATCCAGCAGGCAGAACTGTAAATTGATTCATATAAATCTCCGTGGCCAGGAGGGTAAAAGCTTGAGTGCTGCTTACAGCTGATGCAATTTTTTTGGATAAATAACCTGCTTTGAGGTGAGTGGAGAATATAACAACCTGGGATTCTTTTATACAGAGGAAAGCAGGGTCTCTGCTGCAGGAACTCACAGACATGGAATTTGGGTTGTTAGGCTGCCATCATTACTCTCGAGGTGACTCTTCAGAAGCCCCAGCTAGATGCCTTAGAAGTCAGGCTTATTCCTTCTCTTCAGAGGAGTCCTAAACCTCTTTTTCCCAGCTTCAGCTTTTGACATTCAGACTGTCTTAAACCCCCAGAAATCGCCACCAATTGCTGCTTGCGGTTGGGAAATGAATCTTTCCATCAATTACCATCCTCAGTTTCTGGGTCCCTGGAGGGCACCTGCATTTGACTGGCAGCCTGGTTTGCACAATCCCCCACCTGGCTTGCTCGTGACCAGAAGAGGTTTGTGGGGTGGCTGTGTTTTGCATAGTTTCCTTCTGTAAGCACTCCTCCTCTCGCCTCCCTGTTCCTAGTTGTGTTCAGGCTGATTTCATAGTTTATCTTGGCCCCAGCGTGGAGATCAGGGAGACCAGGAGAGCCTGTGGGAGCTGTATGGCTGGAACGCACAGCCTGTGGTCTGCTTTCAACCCTTCTAGGTCCTGTTGTGTGCAGGCAGGTGGGCTTTCTTTTTCTGTTTTGCCTTTCCAAGAAGACAATTTGAAATCATCTCTGATTTCACTGTGCTCCATTACAAAAATCCCTGAGGCTGGAGGCAAAGGACAGAATTACCAATTCCCTCCATCCTCTGAGATATTTTTTTCCTGGTGGAGATTAAACAGATGCTAAATAATAAACAGTTCTCAACGACTTTGCAGCTTAATGCCTTTCCTTCTGAAAGTGAGAGCCTCTCATTTCTTGACATCGTTATTTTTAACAGCCACCCTAGAGCAGACCACAGAGCTTTTACAGGACTTTGGTGGGTGGTTTTTTACAGGGGCTCCACAGCAGGGAGTGAATGTGCTGGCTCCAGCTGTCCTGGACGCTGCAAGACACTCCTACATCTGGCTGCTGCCAGCTCTGCTCCCCTCAGAGGTGCTGGGCAATGTGAAAATGCACACTCTCCTTCACAGTATGTCAGATAAATTAGCTTGCTGTCACGCTGGTGACCTGTTTCTGAGGTCCCTCTGAGCGACTCGGGGTAGATATAAAAGGGTGGCTGTTCCTTATGTTGACAAACCCACCTCCCTTCAGTGTGGAAGGAACCGACAGGTGAAGTTGTGTTGGAAGGCACAAGTGGCAATCAGAGGTGTCCCTCGCCCTCCCCGGTTCTGCACATCTCCTTCCCAGTGCAGATCAGCTGTGAGACTGCCTTTCTGTGGGCTCTGGCTGCCAGCCAGCCTTGGGAGCAGGGCTGGCACGCTGGCAAACGCGGATGGCGGGCATGGGAGTAGTGTCAGGTAGTGCAGGGATGTGTGTACGCTGGAGGTGCAGGTGGAGGAGCTGCAGCCTTCCATGCATCCCTCTGTGGTGTTCTTTCTCTTCCCAAGCTGTCCTGGCACTCGTGAAGCTTCCTAGTGATCCTGTGCAAGCCCTTCTTGCATTGCTCCTCTCCGTGTTCCCCAGCACTGCTCCCCCGTGGAGGGATAAGCTGCAGGAAAAAGTGTGCTGGGAGTGGGATGCCAGTGCTGGCTGTGCCCTCCGTGGTGTCTGGCAGGAAGCCGACAGGACAGCTTCCCATGACTCACCACTGCCTGCTTGGCTTTTCTACCTTCTCCTCCCCCAAGACATCCACCTCTGATGTGTTCTCCCCTGGGGGAGGCTGGGTACAAACCCTCCCTCTGTGCAGGGCTTGCTCTCCTCCTTCCCCTCCCACCCCCGGAGGGTGCAGCTGATGCAGCAAAGGGAGCGGAGATGCCACTGTGCCACCTCGAAAACCGCTGCTCTGGCCGAGCTGCCTGCTCGCCAGGGCTCATTTCCATTGGTAATTTATTGACATTTGTCCAGCTGTACATAATAGACAATGGGAAAGCGCTGCCAAGGAAGGCTCAGCTGGTTGTTTACTCAGGATTATCTGTGCTCCTCTGTTCCTCCCGCGCCGGCACCTTGGGGCCCGCCCTGCAGCTTCCCGCACCCCACATGGAGCTGGGGCTGCACGGGGGATCCCAAACAGCACTCGGGGTGCTGCGGGACTGGGGATGTGAATTGGTGCAGAACCGGGAATTGGGTTATCTTTCAAGGGATGTACAGATAAGCTGGTTAAAACACAGGCTTTCAGGGCCGTCCCGGGGTCCCTGTGGAATTTGATTTCAGTCCAAGCTGAACAAAAACAATGAAATTACTCATGTGAAAATTTTCCATGAGCTGGGAGCTGCCTTGACCCGAGAGGCAGCAGACAGTGTGTGTGTGAGGCATCGAGCAGCCCCAGGCTGTGCCTGTGGGACAGCCACGGGCCTGGCCCAGCGGATTTGGAATGTCCCCTGCCGCGGCAGCCCGGGCTCAGTGGGAGTTCTCTTGCCTTGCTCTTTGCCAGCCTGACTCGTGCTTTGGTGCAGGGCTGAGTGGAGAAGACCCTGCTGCCTTCCCCCTGGTGCTCAGCACCACGGAGGTTGGAAGGGGAGGCATCACCATGCTCTCCAGGCTCTCAGGAGGAACTGAAGCAGGGTGGAAGCAGCTTGCTGCTAATGGGACTGGCTGGGGCCAAGCATGCAGATTTTCCAGGAATTAACTTGTGCAAAGGGGCGCTTGTGGCCAGCTGGGGCTGTGGCTCACTCATGTTCTCTTTTGGGCTGGATGTGCTGCACCACTTTCCAGAGGTCGCTTGGGAGGAAGCTGTGCAAGGCTCATCTCCCACGACAGTGACGTGCCATTAAATGATGCTTCTTAACCAGGAACCTCCTTGCTCCAGCCAGGTCCACCCTGTGGCAGTCCCAGTGAGGTTTATCTGATTTCATTTAGCGAAGCAAACTAAAAAAACCCTGAAATCCTTGTACAGAGGGAAGTACCAGCACGTTTCGCTGCAGGGCCCAGTGCTAACAGCTGCTCACAGTTTCTTTTGGTGGGCTCGTGACAACTTCTTAAAGACTCCATCATGGGGACCACGTGATTATCTCGGATTTTGGTTGGAAAAAGGTGCTTTTCAGTCTTCACAGAGGGCTCGTGAGGAAGCACTTGAAGTAGCCAAATTAATTTTAGGAAATAGAGCTGCCGCAAAACAGATTAAGCTGTTTACCTGCTTAAAAACCTTTCATTTTGGGCTGCTGGAACAACTTTAAAAACGTGCACAAGCACGGCCACGCAGAAATCCCAAATCACCTGGATGTGTTTGGCAGAGCTGCCTGAGGGAGGAGTGGATGTCACACGCTGCTGTGCCTTGGCAGAGCCTGGGGTTGGGCAGGAGGATGGCCTTGCCCTCATGGTGCTCACATGGGAAGGGAGGCTTGTTACTGTTGTTTCAGCAGCGTTTAGGAGATGTTTTAGTGCTCCTGGGAGCGCCAGATTGTTCATGTCGAGCCGCGGCGGGCCCTGTGCCATGCTTATCCTCAGCTTTCCCCGTGCACCAGTGCTGGCTGTCTGGGAGCGCAGACGGAGCAGCGGTGCTGCCCAGCTGCACCCCCTCCTGAGATGCAAGCTGCTCCCAGGCAAGAGTCTGGATCCTGCCTGGGATCCCTGGGTCCTGCCTGGGATGCCTGGATCCCTTCAGTCAAAGAGATGAAAGCAGTTGTGGTCCTAGCACTTTGGGTTGTCGTGTGTCTCTCAGGCTGCTGATGGGTAGCACGCCTGTGTAATGAGGCTCAGGTTGCTGTTGTGCACTGCAGATGCAAGTTTTATTGGTCCTGCCTGATTCTTGGATATTCTTGAGTGCCACCTGCTGGCTTTCTGGTTATTAACTGGTTTTAGTCCCAAACCGTGTCTACACACGACATTGAAAACTCTGCGCAGACAGCTGTAAATAAAAAAAAATTCCTAGCTCCAGGGAAGTTCCCCTTGGTACCTCTGTGGATGAAGGAGAGTGGAAATATTGTCTCTGTTTCACGCCCATTGCAATGGAGACATTTGATGGAAACTTCTCTGTCACTCCTGCTGTTGCTCTGGAGAGTGGTTATGCTCCTCTGTGGCCTGGGCAGTGGTTATGCTCAGGTGATTTCTGTAGGTGAGGTTTTGGGTCAGAAATAGGGTGAAATGCATTTATCTCGGATACTTAGTGGGAAGGGCTTAATGAACAGAAGGACCTTTCCTTGCCTTACTCCCTGGGGTGATCTCCTGTTTGCTGGCTCCCAGAACAATCCCAGCCATGAGCAGGTAGAGCTCTGGGAGGTTTCTGTGGAATACAGGAGGCTGGCCTCGTTGTCCATCAGCCCCCAGCTGCCCACCATGCTTTCAGCAGTTCAAGACAGCAGCTGGTCCCACTATATGATGAATGTAGAAGAGGTGGAGTTAATCTAAATGTTAATTGCATCTCTGAGGTGCACACCTGCTTGTCTCTAGAGAAGTTTTGGACTGGCATTTCCTCCCCTGGCCCGTTTGAAAGCACAGTTACACAGCTGTCACTCTTAATAGCCAAATTCTTGGCTTGTTCCTTTCCTCCTGGCATCAAGAGCTGAACTCCCATCATCTCTGACAAGAACAAAGTCTTTTCTCAAGCAGTGTTTCTGTCCTTAAAAATGGCATGATCCGGATCTGGGGATGGCTGTAACACATCTGGGAATGATCTGAGCTCCGTGTCCGTGGTAAAACTGGGAACACACCCTCACATAAAGCACAGATAGAACAACATCAGAATCACTTGGGTTGGAAAAGACCTCTAAGATCATCAAAACCAACCATTAGCCTACGCTGCCAAGTCCACCACTAAACCATGTCCCAACTTTTAAATCCACCCAGGGACGGAGACTCCACCTTTTCCCTGGGCAGCCTGTTTGTGGACTAGGTATGGATGGATACAGTCACACCAGTGTTCTGGGTTTGTTCCAGAATCCTGCTCTGAGGTGATGTCCTGTTGAGGACACTCCTGCCTGTTGGATGTTTTCCCTTCCATAGTGTTCACTCCTCTTTTGTTTTAACTGTTGAAGTGGTTCCTTAAGCTCATTCCTTAAGGAACCACAGTCTGTCACAATGTTCTGCTGTAAGTATGTTTTTGTTCCTTATCCTGATTTCATACCTAGTGCATTGGTGGTGCTCCTGTGTTTTTTTCCCTCTGTCCTGTGTGCTGCACATCACACAGCTGGATCCAGCAAAGGTAGAAATCCCTGCCTGAATTTGGCAGGGTTGTTGGCATTTGGGCTGCCCCCTGACATCGTGGGCTTGGGAGAGACATCCCTGTGAAGCAGCCCCTGGAAGGGAATGTTTGTTGGCACCCCCAGAGCTGGCTGTGGCAAACACACAAAAGCATAAAGTGCCTTCTTCAGCCATGGGCCACCAGTCCCTGAGCTGGTGCAGGCAGCTCTGGGAAGTCACCAGGAATTTCTGGCTCTAGCATTTTATCTTTGGTTACATGTGCATGTGGGGATGGCAGAATACAAGCTCTGAGGAGTTTCAATGGATGAGTCAGGATGGACTTATCTGCAGGAGAAGTCTCAAGGGACTTACTGCATTGAATTTAGTGTGGTTCCTCATCTCTGCACCTACCCTCCCTGCAGTCACAGTTGCACTTGTAACTAACACTGATGTTATAACTGGAGCCAAGCAATTTCTTGTAATCAGGTTTTATTTGTACCATGCAGGCTTAACAACAAAATGTGCTGCACCACTGGAGAGTGGAACATTAACAATTACTGTGCTAAGTAAAGCAAAGCTGATGTGAAACAGAGGGGAAGGCTGTTTGTGCAGCTGGCATGGGCAGTTGTGTGCCTGCCATCCCTCTTGTGCGGGGGCTCACCAGCAGGGCATGGGGATTTCTGGAGGATCTTTCTCAAGGCATTTTTGGGCAGTGGTGTCTCAGATGAGGTTCCAGAGCTCACTGGAGGAGCAGAGCTGGGCTGGGGCAGGGCTGTTTGTGCTGGAGGGACACAGTGGGGAGTCACTGGGGGAGCGTGGGGAGCAGTCATCTGGTGAGTGCCCCTGGGGAGCATCAGCCTGCCCACACACAAGGTCTCCTCCTCTGCCTGGCATCATCCTCCAGCCTGACAGCTCTGGCTGACTGACCTGCTGCATGCAGGGGGCTTGTGCCTTCTAATTTTAATGAGGTTTAGCACTTGCAGCCCAGCTCTGAGGCTAAAACTGACAGGTGAGAAAATTGGAAGAGGCCATTTTTTGCAACAGGTTTTGCTCTGAGCTCTGTTTGGCTTTGGAAGGGGGAGGAAAAGGTGTAGCATACAGCTGATAGCATACAGGTGGAGCAGACACAGAGCACCTAGGCAACGTGCAGCGATACAGAAACATCATCTGGACTGTGAAGTCCTGGAAAGTCAAACCCATCAGATCTCTGCTTCAGTGGCCATGGGGAGGGCAGTGGGTCAGAGCAGGGCATTCCCCTGTCATGCACCTGGTTCTGCACAGGGTAAGCTTTGGCCTTGACCCTTTTTGGACAGGGATGCTAAACAATGACTAAACCTTCTTCCTCAGGGCAGAACTGCCTGCTGAACACAAGGCTCTGGTCTGCTGTGCTAATGGCTTAACCATGCTATTTCTTTACTCTGTCCCTAAAAAAAGAGAGGTAAAAAATTGGCATTTATTCTGTCTTGGAATTTACAGAGCACTTAAACCCCAGCAGAGCCCGAGTCAGCGTGCGGATTGAGGACAGCAGTGAGGTCACTGGGAGGGAAGTGAAATCTGCCCGTGGTCCTGTGATGACGCAGGACCCCGCTGAGCTGAGACAGGCCACACATAAGCATCAAAAATTCCAGAGGAGCCAAAGCATCTTCCAGCCTTTTGATCTAAAAATACATGTAAGCTGTTCGACATCTTAAGGCAATCTTCAGTTGCTGGTGAATTCAGGGAATCTGTGTTTCCTTCCCAGGGGAGTTCTAGCATGGGCTGGAATAACTGCTGTCAGCCAAGCGATACAGAAACATATTGGCTTTATTCTTATCACATTGGCTGCAGTTGTCAATATGAACATTTCTGCTATTCCAACTGGAATAAAGTCTTTTGTATCCTCAGCCAAAAGTGCTGGCTCTGGGGAATGCTCCTGAAAATGCATGCACAGGCATGTGCATCCAGGCAGCCTGGATTTCATGAGCTGGTGCTGGCAGGGCCAAGGGGATGTGATAGATAGCTTCTCCTGGAGCTCCACCACAGCACAGAGGGGCAGGAGCAGGGCATCATCAGAAATCATCTTCTCTGCAGCTCTGAAACTCCGCTTCCCCTTTGCCTTTGATGTGCTTCCTCTCATCTCAGTCTCTCTTGGCTCAATTTAGAGTAGCTCAGAGGATGTGAAGATCTAATTTTAGATGAAACTTTCTGGCCTGAGATTTCACATGTCTGGTCTCCACAGGAAAGCACGGCTCCCCGTGAGAGCTGGCATGACCTGCCTGGTGGGCAGCCCAGGGAATTGGTGCTGCTGCACGCCAGTGCTTTTTAATTCTCATCTGCTCGCTTGAATCCAGCCCAAGGAGCTTTTGATGCCAGCCTTTGATAGTTAGCAGGGCTCAGTGAGCAGAGGGTTGGCTAGCAGAGCAGTGTTTCCTTCCCAGAGACCCCAGGGCCAGAGCACTCATTCAACATCACTTCTTGGCAGCAATTTAGGGACTGAGGTGAAAATCTCTTCCTCCTTAATAAGTGTGATTCCAGGTCAGAAAATGAGGCTTTTTTAGAAGGATGCTGCGAGTTAAATGATATGTCACTGCTCCCTGGTGTCTCTTTGCTGTGGAGGAAGAGAGCTCCAAGGTTTCCCTGGAGTTTAGCAGTAGAGATGTGTACTGGGGATTTGGTATCTAATCTACATCTAAGAACACTGCGTGTTGACCCTGGCCCTCCTACTGGTGCAGTGCGTGACATCAACCAGCATTTTTAACCCAGGTGTTTGGAAAGACTGCTGGCCTGATTTGGGGTAGGAAAACTTGCCGTTCTGAGGGCAGACATGGCATTTTAAGAAGATGTATCCCCAAACTGGACATTACCTGATGAAAGTGTAAAAGAGCACATGAGGCACCACAAAATTACCAGCTGCATTTCTGGTCTGAGCCCTGGTGTTGGATCAGAAGAGAATCTTCTACCTCAGTCTGTGTGTGTAGTGAAGTGGAGGGTCTCTTGGGAGTTCAGAAGAGACCAGGCATGGTGCAGCTACTGCAATGGGTGGCAGTGCTGCCCTGAATTTCAGTGGGAATGAAGTTAGGCACCACTCGGCACTATTGGAAGTACTTTCCCTGGTTTGGTCACATTAGTCCTAAATCTGCCACTGAGTAACAGCAAAACCCCACAAGTGAGGAGGATAAGGCAGATACAGGGTATGCAGATGTAATTTAATTTTTAGAAAGGAAAAAAATCACCACTGGAAGTTGCAGGAGTGTTGCATATTTATGGCAGTCAGTCAGCTTTGCATGCTTGTGCTTGAGCAACTTGCTGTTTGTATGTCTCGTGCAGTTCTTGCAGCACAATGGAAAACCTTGGGTTTGACTCATTTGGTTGGTAAAATTCCCTAACAAGCAATTTTCATCTGATTGAATAAGCACAGGATGCTGGTGTGGGAGCAGACAGCAGTTTCATGTCCATTCCTGTCATTTTTAGTCCTCAAATGTTTTTTTTTTAGTACAAATGAGTCAAGTTGTGGTATCCTCTTATATACAGGGGAGAAAAAATGGCCTGTGCTAAGATGAGAATTTCTCAGCAGCTTGCTTGAGACTTTGCTGGCTACTGTGTGGAGAGAGAATTTCCTCCAAATGGTGTCATGTCAGGAGATGTCTTCATCATGAACAGCATTTTAAGGTCAGCTGTCTCCAGCTGCCCTCTTGTTGAAGAGGTAACAGATGTCTGTAGGTGAGGCACAGCCCTTTCATTTGTTGATTTTAATTCCCCAAGCAAAAGGTGTGCTTTGTTTGCCATTAGTGTGATTAGAATTCACATCTGAGGAAATTACTCTCTCCTGTATCAATGGGATCTTGCCTCCTGATCCTTGAGCTGCTGGAGACACAGTGTGTGTTTGTAAAAATGTATAAGCCTTTTCTGAATGTAACTTCAGGCTGGCCCTGGGAATGTGTCCCTCATTGTAGGCTGAACAGTGTTGGGATTGTCATGACCTAGCAGTGGGACCTCCATCAGAACAGAGTCCTGTGTGCTTCTGAAACTGTCCCCAGAAAGATGGCAGTAGAAGAGCCAAGGTTTTTCCAAAATAGCAGCTGGAGGGCGAAGACAGCACTGAAGGAGCAGCTCCCTGAGCACATACAGAATGATGCTGCAGGTTGGTTATGAGCAGGCAGGGGATTGGCAGGAGGGGACAGCAGCCAGCACAGGAGTAAATGGGGCTGATGTCCTCAGAACAAGGCATAAAACCAAGGCCCTGACCCTTGGTGGCTATCCTGACCCAAGGTCTGTCACCCTCCTGGCCAGAGCAGGCGTGATAACAACTCTGGGACAGCCTCCAGTAATTACTTGCCTTGGTAATTACTTTTCACAAACTCTCTGTGCAAAATGTCACATCTTGAAGTCCACACCACTTGAAGTGGGCAGGCAGTGCTAGTGCAACAACAGCTGGCCTGTATTGTCCTTTTTTTGTTCACCTTTTAAAATTTATTTTTAAATTCTTCTTTAATTCAGTCTCCTCTGCATAGCAACTCCCCTTACCCCTGTTAGGATAAGGTATGGGGCTAGGTGAGCCACTGCTCTGATCTCACAAGGCCTGCCATGTCTTGTTTGAAGGGGTGAGCACTTTCCCCCACATTTTTCCCCATTGTTGGTACTGGAAAGACTGGGAGTTTCTGCCCTGCTTGCTGGCACCGATGTAATACACCCCAGTCGTGCCTGATGTAAGATGTGTCATCACTTGACTTAAAACCAAGTCTGCTCCAGGACCAGAGAAAAGTTTCTTACGTGCTGTAGCATGCAAAAAACTCAGAGGTTCACAGAAGTTGCCCAATCCCACAATGTGTTCGGAAAATAGGGCTGTGGTGGGATCTGTGTTTGGAACAACTCACAGAGAGCAAACCCTGAGGATGATGGCTCTCCAGGCATGTGGCAGGTTCAGAGCAGTCACCTTGCTGTGGTTGAGTGCAGTGTTCAAGTCCCTGAGAAGGGACTGGGAGCCACTTGGGAGAGAGATGCTGGCAGTGAGACCGGCAAGGGCTGATTCCCTTCCCTGCTCCCGGCTCTGCTGTCCCTCCTGTCCGTGCCATCCACACACAGGGATCAGAGCCCCTGGGTGGGAGCTGGTGCCAGGCTCCCTGTGCTGCCACCCCATGGGAACAGCTGTGTGGCATCATTCTGCATTCTGAAGATGGTTTGTGTGTTGACAGTAGTGCTGTTGTGAACCTGCAGTTGATTTTGTTTCGCTGCTCCCGTTTTCCTGTCTGATGTGTCGTCCCTCTGAGATAATTGTGATTTGCTGCATCTAACTGGGTTATGTTTGACATTGGTAACGAGTGGATGGCTGCTATCCCACAGTGTCTCCTTGTCATCTGTGCTGAACAAGGATGTCCAGTCATCTCCTCGCTTTCAGAAGCCAGAATTGTCTGTTCAGATGTGCAGAGTGAACCCAGTGTTTGTTGAGCATCTTCTTTTGGTTGATTTGGGGTTTTTTTAATAACAAGATAAAAGTCAAAATCAATCTGTAATGTGCTGGGTTCACAAAGAATAAATACATATCTTTCTAATGTGGTCCCAGGTTTCAGAAACAGAAGAAGTTCTAATTTTGATATTTAGCATAAAACAGAGTTGAAATTTTCGGGGGGTGAGATCTGCTCCAATTTAAGCAACCACTAAGATCAGAGGATGATTTGCCTGTGAAGTAGATGCAGACTGTGGCAACATCCCCCCATATCTTCATAAGCCATTTCCCTGGATACTGAGATTTTCAGAAGAGTTTGGCACTGGCCTTAGTAAAGCTTTTCTGGAAATCCAGCTGTGGGCATAATGAGTTGTTCTGAAAAAGGTGGCTCAAATGTTTGATGTTGTTGATTTCCCATCCATTTGAGAATTATTTGCCTGGTGTAGTTTTCATTGCTTCTGTCTGACAGTGAGATGACACCTCTGTGCCTGCTGTTCAAAATCACCCTGATGTGTTGCTGCCTTATCATATGGCCCACTGGGAATATTTTATGAACTGTTGGTAATCCTCCTTTCAGGCTCCCGCTTCCCCAAGCTTCTCATCCTCATCACAGATCCCTGTCTCCAATTACCACTCCCCAAACTGCATTACTTTGCTTTGTCTTTACTTTGAGCCTTTCTTCCCCTGTTTCTGCATGGATCCTCCCGTGTTTTCCTAGCTCTCTCGCTGCTGCTCCAAATATAGCACCATCCCCTGTTGTAATTAGCATGCTGTTTGCCTTTGTTTCAGGTCATTAATAAGAGTGTTGAATAAAAATCTTGTGCCTATTGATTCTGGCAGGTTCCCATAAATAGCATCTGTGCACAGGCACAGTGTATTGGAAGCCTAGCAACCCGCCAGCTCCCTGCCTGCACGTCACTTTAACCTCGCGTGTCTTGTCTCTCGTGCATCCTCTCCCTGTCCCCATGCACTGGGTCTCCCTTCTGTCCTTCTGCACAGGTTTACCTGCTGTTTGCTCTTCCCCCTCTTCCTCTTTGTTCCCTCTTTTATGTGTGTTCTCCCTCTGCTCCAGCTTGGAATCATGTTGCTTGTGCTGTGCTCTGCCGAGTGAGCTGGTTGGAAATGCTCCCATCAGACCTCAGCAGAACATGCAGAGGACACATCTGGCTCTTTTGCCAGTCTCCTCTTTGTACATTAGCTATCCCACTAAATTAAAAAGAAATATAACGTTAATTGCTTGAATTCCAGGTTGTTAATTGGTGCTTTTCTTGTGGCTTTATATTTCCCCCCTTTTTTCTGCAATAAATATTATTTACTCTTTATTACTTAGGAAACCCATTTAGTTACATTTCTAAGAGGGTGTTTTCAGTACCAGGAGGAATTGCTGTTAACTGTCTGCTTTGCTCCACATTGCAATCCTTCTGTGTTTCACTGACATGCTCACCCCCTACACACACTCCAATCCCCAAAAATGGGACAGGTAAACAAGCAGTGGCTTTCTTCTCTACAGTACTGTAGCTGTGCATGATTAATATATAATCAAATGGTTGATAGTCTGATTTTTGGTTTGAGATCCTAATTTATTCTGCAAAGGAGAGCTTGAGACCTATTCCTTACATGGCAGATATTTGTCATCTTGGCTATTTGTGCATTGGGAATTAGTGGTCAAATACTATTTTCGGGCACCTTAATTGCTGCAAGAATCACAAAACTTGCTATCACCAAGCAGTGCATTTGTCTGACAGGATTTGCTTCTGCTCTGGCGCTGAACCTCCTGAGTAATTTTGTTTGTTTGTTTCTGGGGATGTTTCAACCCCCGGGATTTATATTAGGAAGATTCCTGCTCTTATGATTCCTCCTCTGCAAAGCCAAAAAATAGGCATGGTGCGTGGGTATGAGCCCCAGCTGTTTCCTTGATCACTTGAGCACTGCAAGAGTGGGCTGGGGCTGGCAAGTCCCTGGGGGGCTGGGAAGGGCCAGAGAGGGTTGTCCCTGATTGTGTTCAGTGCAGATATTCCATGTGGTCTGTTCCCCACCTTCTTACACTGGACAGAGAAGGGAAGTGAAATCGACCCTAATGTCGCGTATCTCTCATTTTACCCACTTATCTTTCATCCTCGTTTTAAGCAATCGTTCATGATGAAGATGGATGGGTGCCCTTGAGAAGCACTTGGTCAATTAAATGATTTGTTGCTTTGAAATGGGAGAAAAGCCCCCTTTGTGCTTTAGGGGAGCAAAGAAACTGCTGAAGATGGGAGATTCCAGCCCATGACTGGCAGGAGGTTAACCAGTCACAAAGCCCACAGAAAACAGATTCTTGTAATCATTCAGGACTCTAACCTTAATGTTTTTATGTTAGCTGGATAATGTCAGTATTCTGTGTGTCACAGTTCTGTTCCCACAATTACAGTCATTTGAGTGATTTGGAAGGCTTTACTTAGTGATGTTTCTGCACAGCTCAACATCACACACAGCACGTGGTAGGATAGGTTTTCTCTAACTTCATGGGTGTCCAAATCCTTGCTCTAACAAGGCATATGCAAGAACTGCAGCTCTGCAGTGGGGACTGGAGTGTGAGGAATTGTGGTGTCAGCATTTTTACTGATCTGAGAGTAATCTGTAGGTTCAGCAAAATCTGTAATAATGTGCAGAGAGAATTCATGATTTTAGCTCATTTCTGTACCTCTCTTCCAGGTAAGTAGAAATTATAATTTCATGATAGACTTCAGTGCACTGGGCATAACTGCACAAACGAGCCTTTTCTAGGAGTACCATGAGCACTCAGCCTGCTGAAAATCAGAATTGTCTCTTCAGTGATGGCACCCAAAGCAGGTTTTAGAGAGGCATCATCTTTACTGGGACCATTCTGACTCCAGCTGTCTGCTGCATCTTGTGAGAAAGTCTTTCGTTTGCTGTACAGGAGATGACAGGGATTTTGGCCATGGACATAATGGCAAACAGTTTGGGTAAATCTGTTTTTGATGGATCCACCAGCAGAGTGGAAAAAGTCCATTTGCTTCTTCAGTCCGCAGGGGTGGCAATCAACATGAAACATGGTTGCTGGTATTTTCCCCAAATATCTTTCCATTCTATTTTCTCTCAGACGCTGCAATTTCAAGCACTGTGAGCTGGGAGTTGATAGAGGGACACAGTAGACACACACCTACATATACATTTGTTTTCTTTTTGCATAGACAAATGTTTTACGTTACGTACTGGGAAAGGCAGACTCTGAATTCTTGTCGAGCCAATGCCTGTCCAACAGGGTTCCCTGTGCAGACACCAGCAGACTCTTGTGCAGACACCAGTACAGAACCCCTTTTTGGGGATCTTGTTTTCCCTATTTATACTGGTAACTTGAAATAGGCTGTTTTAACCAAAACATGTCTGTTTGTGTGGGGTGGCAGGGAGCCTTGGCTAAACAACACATTGCTGCAGATGGTCTAAATTGATGTGAAGTTGTCCTGTAATATTCTTTAATGTTTGAATGTCCTCTGGTTTTAGTTTTACACTTGCAAAGTAAGCCTGTCCTCTTCAGGCAAAGAGCCTGTGAGGCAGAGGTGGGCTGAGAACCTCACCTCCTGCCTGCCCAGCCTTGTCTCCTTTGTGACCCTGCAGGCAGGCAGGCAGGGCAAGGAGCATCTTTACACCAAGGAGAGCACAAACCGTGTCAGCTGGCCTCATGGCACACCCACCCTGTGTTTTGTTTCTGTGTCTTGCAGCCTATTTCTGTTTCCTGATGACGGCCCTGGGCGTGACGGCCGGTGCGCATCGCCTGTGGAGCCACCGCTCCTACAAAGCCAAGCTGCCTTTGAGGATCTTTCTGGCTGCAGCTAACTCCATGGCTTTCCAGGTGAGCTGGTGTTGCCTCTTCAGATTCTTGGATCCCCTCAGCTTACAAACAGCAAAAGAAAGCAAAAAAAACCTGACAGAAAGACATTTATTTGCTGTAACACGTTCTGCTGGCTCAGGGCGTGCAGAGCCCCTCTCACCACCCACGTAACAATGTGCACTAGGCAGACCAGGAACAATAATTACATAAGGAGCAAGCTGAACGTGACCAAATCAGAGGCTCAGCAACTGATCTGTGGCACAGGGCAGGCTCCACGCTTCACAGGACAACGTGGAGACTTTTATAAGGGCCAGCTTGATGCAAATGTGTCTGTGTAACCAGGAGTCTGTTCATCCAGGCAGTTGGAGACTTTGTGCCCAGGAAGGAGAGCAGGCATCCTTTCACAATCTTAACTTATCTCTGTTTTATGCAGCGTTTTTCACCAGCCCAATTCAAATACGTTTGTGAAGAAGTGTGTTACTAGCTCTGTGCTTGCTGGTAGGCAGTCCTAGACCACAGAAACACTTGTGTAACACCCAGCTGGTTGTAGGAGTTAGTCCTGAACCAGGATCTTCTCAGTGTGAATTTGGTTCCTCCTCTGGCTGGTGAGGATAAAGATAGGTACCTGCACTAAAATTAAACTTACCTGTACTAAAATGAAACTCATTGAGCTTGGCTGCCATAAGCCCTTGTGGCACTGAGTACCACGTATGTGTTGTGCCCTGAGTTTTCATCTTTTTCCTTTCAGTCTGGTTGGTGGACTCTTTGTTCATTTGCCTTGACAGAGAATGAAAGGAGTCCCTTTATGTACCTCTGTACTGCTCATTTATCATCTTTGATTTTTTCTTTTTTAAGGTGGAAAGAATTAATTAGTTAGCCTCTCTACACATTACAAAGAGCACAATGCTTTTGCTTGAAAATGGAAATGTGTCCATTTTGACTATAACCTTTCTTTATTCTGAACCATTTTCCATCTACTGCTTGGTTCCTTGCAGAGCTTTACAAGCCCTTTGCTCAGTGTGTTAAACAACTGCTTTGAGTTTTGAGAAGCCCCTGGTACTGTCTCCCTGTTACACAGCTGATCTTATCTTTCACAAGTAATTTAAATGAGTGTGTAGAGCTGTTTGCAGTGAGCCTGCACACAGGGATTTCATTGCATTCTGCTCCCCTGTTGCTATGGATTCTGCTCTCAGCTGCATTGGCCTCGTCACTGCTTTTGTCTGAGGACGTGGAGGGATTCTGAGGCAGGGAAGTACTTCAAAGTAGCTTCAAGCCACCTTTGTGCCCTTCATATCAGAAATAAGATGAAAGGCCAAATTCCCCACTCTAAATCTGAAACCTGCTCCTAATTACCTTGACATCCGTTGCCTTTTCCACCACCGCTGACAGTGAGTGATGAGTTTTCAGGTCCATCTCCTTCACGTTGGCTCTGGGAGGAAGAGGTAGCATTGGAGATGCATACAGCATCCCTGGATGCTAAATGAGGAGGAAATATTTAGAGTTCTTGAAGGGCAGGGGAAGGAAACTGTGCTGTAGTGTTTTAGCTTGATGCTGCCTGGGCTGTGACATGCTGTACCTTCTCTGGAATACCACCAGATGCAGCCACTTTTGCCTTGTGGATCTTCTTATGATCAGAGCATGCTGAGCTGTGTTTCTTCTCTCCATCTAGAATGAAGCTCTCATAATTTTGAAAGACTGTGCTTCTTGCTGTCACTTGTCTGTTTCAGACATAGGTAATCCCTGGTTTATTGATCTCCTAGCATTTAAGTTGCAGCACCTCAGCTGGGCCATGCTGGTGTCACCTCTGTGGCACAGTCTGTGTTTGTGCTGGGTGCATTTGTACACAGCAGGAGGGGTGGTGTGGGAATCTGGGTCAGCACATGGAGACTGTCACACAGCCCAGGCTCTTGGCACCTTTCAGTCTGCAGGTTTGTTAAGGGACCTGCTAATGAAACCTCCTGGCTGCATCACTGTCATGGCACGATGCTGTTGCTCTCTGCTTCGGAAGGGATTTCACCCCTGTGTTTACCCGAAACTTGATCAAAAGCGGTGTGTTCTTGAAAAATGGTTGCTAATAATTCGCTCAGAGCATATTTACACATGCTGTGCTCCAGTTCTTGGTGTATTTATTGTCAACAGTTCTGGCCTCAGGCCTTTATTTCCTCTTAGCCTTTGTGGTTTTTAATTAGATGCAGTTCAGTTGTTTCACAGCTTCCTAACCCTTTCATCTGGGGAATCGTTGTTTTTTTGCCAGTTCTGCAGGCATTTGCTGTGGCATGAAAAGCCAAGTTAATTTCTCACAGTATCATTGCTTTTCCTGGTTATCTGCTGTCCCACAAATGACTTTATCAAGTGCTCTTGTGACAAACTGATCAATAGTCTCACTTGAGAAATTATTTTTGGTTAAGAAAGAAGACTTTTCTAAGTGTGCTTCTTGCATAACCCTGTTTTCTTTCTAAGTTACTTAATGTTGACATTTTCCAGTCATATGGATATTCCCACTGAAGCCACTTGAAGCAGTGTAGAGGTTTTCATTCCTGTTGATTTCTCTGTAGGAAGGTAGAGGTCTCCCCTTGTTCTTACTGAGGACTTGGGTGACTTCCTTTACTTTTTTGCAGTTTACTTTGTTTTCTCATGCAGTGAGATAGTTAAGGTGCAACACACTGGAGCACTGGCAAGGGGCTGATCTTTGCTGCCTCCTCTCAGTGGCTTAGATGTGTCAGTGCTGCAGAAAAATGTTCCCTTCACCCTCAGCCCACTCCCAGCATCACTGTGTTCACTACATGACGACAGTAAAGGGCTGAGCATAACTGAATGCAGTGGAGCTGAGATCTTTCTGGGGCTCTTGTTCCTCACTTGTCCCTGGTGTGCCCTTGCAGGCAGAGAGCATTTTTGCAAAGCTGAAATTGGACATGGAGCCATTTGAGCTGGATTCTTTAGCTTCTCTTTGCAGTTGTTCCCAGAGTCCCCTCAGTGCTTTCGCTCACACGCTGATAGCTGAAAGAAAGAGCAATGATTTCTGCAATGCTTTCAACACAGGGCTTTTGCCCCACAAAATGCACAGATGCACACAGTTTCGTTATCCTGTGCTTGCTGTGTCCTGTGGTATACCCAGTGCCCAGATGGGTGGTGTCCTGTTCTTACTTCAGAGACACGGCAAATGGTTTGCTCAGTTCTACTGGGAGCAGAGCTGCTGTGGTTGATGGCTGTGGGTGCTGCTCCTAAAAGCAACCCAAGCCTTTCCTTCCTTGGGTATTTCTGCTTGGGTACCTCCCTGACTGTGCAGAGATGGAAATAGCAACCTCTGCTAAGAACTCTCCGATTAAAGTTCACGCTCCTGTGGATCAGGGCATTCACTGACATTTCCATGTTTTGGTGCTGCTGTTGAGCAGTTCAGTTCATAGATGAGTGTGTGGCCTGAGGTTTGCAAGTGCTGGATGTACTTACAATGCCCTGCACTAATAGCTCAGCACCATTGCAAAAGCCACCAGTTTAGTCCAGTGCATTCAGCCAGTGCATTCTGCACAGCAAACTGGGAGGCTGAAATCCCTTTGGCTGAGTGAACTCAGAAAGTCTCTCTTTATGGATCCAAGTGTGAAACTGTGGTCCATCCCTTCCTCCCTGCAGTCCACATGATTCCATTTACAGCCATAAGGCATTTCAGTGTCATGTTGTTCACTACAGTAGTTGTAGTGATCCACAAGCTCTGTCCCATTTTCAGCACTGTGTTTGTGCCTGGAGGGCACCAGCTGTAACCAGCTGAGAAAGAGGATGCCAGAACTGAGAGCCTCTGTACAGTAGTCCCCTGAAAATAAATATACAAGGTTCCCCATAGCACAGTCTTAAAATAACAATGTAAACATGTATGTACCCAGTCCCTGCAGGCCATCCTCAGACACCCAGGGCAGACTGGTGATGGTAACTCCCAAGATGCTCTAACAGCCATTTCCAGCCCTGAGACTTGTCCAGTCTGTGCCACCAGTTCCCACATCAGGTCCCATTCCATGTGGGCACTGACAAGAGTGGTATGATGGGCTGGTTGGCTGCAAAGGTGGGGGTTTTAGTCAACAACCCTTTTTGAGGAGTGTCAGAGGGGGGCTTGCTGCTGTTATGATGTGTGGGAGTGATGCCTTGGAAGGGCTGACTGAAACAGGGACTGGACAGAGCTAGAGGATAAAGTAGGTATTTATTGAAAGGCCTCCAGGATTCACCTTGAGCAGGACAAGAGCCTGACTAGGACTACACCCAATATGGACTAAGAATGGTCACAAAATGGTTGACCGAGGTTGACAAAATATAAGTCACGAGGTGTTACAGTTTTATAAGTTTTGGTCCATTTGCATATTGGACCTTAATTGTCCCTTAATTGTCCAATTACATCTTCAGGTTGTGAGGTCTCATCCTTCTTGTTCTTCCCTTCATGTCCACCCTTGTTAATGCTGTAGGGCTGAAAGTTGTCCTTGGTCTTCAGCAGGAAAAGGATTTGTTTTGTCCACCTACTCTGTGAAGAGAGCTTACTGACAAGTAATATGAGGCTCAGAACTACACCCCTTGGCAGGACAGAATCTGGAAAACAAGGAAGCTAAAACTTTAGGCATCAGGAGGACTGGAGGTGGTCGTAGTGCCTGGCCTCTCTCCTCTCACCCCGCTGTATTGTTTGTGCAGAACGACATCTACGAGTGGAGCCGGGACCACCGCGTGCACCACAAGTACTCGGAGACGGACGCGGACCCGCACAACGCCCGCCGCGGCTTCTTCTTCTCGCACATCGGCTGGCTCTTCGTGCGCAAGCACCGCGACGTCATCGAGAAGGGCAGGAAGCTGGATTTCACCGACCTGCTGGATGACCCCGTCGTCAGGTTCCAAAGAAAGTAAGTGCCGGCGCTGGGCCCTGACGCCAGGTGGGCGTGGAGAGGTTGTCTTGGTTTGGATAGACAGGTATCTGCCCGGGAAGGTTGGAGTCTCCCTTGAAATGTAAGCCCCTCCCCCTCCCTTTTCCAAATTATTATAAATTTGCAATTAAAAGGCTGTCAGGCAAAGATTCTGGGAATAGGTATAGCAGTTCTTTACTAGGGATATAAAAATACAAATGTCGTAGTACAGAAGAATAAGCAAATAAGAAATCCTAGAAAACCCTGACAGAGTCAGTACAAGCTGACAACCTGTTGGTCAGGGTGTTGGAAGCAGTCCAAAGTAAGCCCTCCGTGAGTGGCAGATGTGGTTCTGTGGGAGTAGAGATGGTCCCGTAGAAAAAGGGTCCAGTAATGGTGAGATGGGTCCAGTCTTCCTCCAGGAATCCAGTGGAAAACTCGATGACAGGTGACACTTGTGGCACCTTTTATCTGGATGGAAATGGTTTGGCTCCTCCTCCCTGGACAGAGCATCTCACAATGGGATATGTAATGTGTCATGTGAGCTTTAATGGCCCATTAACAGAAGATACGCCCATGGAGGGAATGGGAGGGTGAGCAGAGATAAGAAACAATGCCCCATCCAGTTTTAGCAGCTGGCTTGTTATCAGAGAAGGCAGTTACCCTCTCCCTTCTGGAGTTACAACAGATAAAGGAAAAATCTCCCCAACTGGGTTTCATTAGATGGAATAGAATAAACGTTTTTTCCTTTTTTGGTTAAAAAACCCAAGACAGAGGTCCTCCTGCCTGGTGGTCTGGTTGTGGCTCATTCCGTGTTTTCATCTTTCCCTTTTCTTCCCCGAGATATCCCTGCCACCTTGGCTGCAGGTGCTGGGATGCCTTTCCGCTGGCCCCCACTATTCCCACGTGGCTGACACTGGCCGACTGTCCTCGCAGGCTCTGTGGCACAAGCACTGAGCCCTGTCCTTGTGCCTCTGCTTCCCCAAAAAGCCAGGGCTGGTTATGAAAACAGCTGTGGCAGAAGTGGCTCGGATCTTGGCCCTCTTCTTTGATCACAGGAGCAAACTCTGCAATTGCTAATTGCCTTAACACAGAAGGGCACGTTTCACTCTGCAAAGTCATCTTTGGCACCCCTGGGCCAGTGCAGGCCAAGTGCCACCTCTCTCCAGATTGCCATTCTATACAAGATTAATTATCTCCCTTGGGAATTAGCACAGTCCTGGCTCAGTTTGCTACACACTCTGTGAGAGCTGGGAATTGAGCAACATCCTTTCTGCTCTATGTGAGTACCTGTGTTTTAGGCACAAGAAGACTTTCTGCTTGCAAGCATTTCCTCTGGGCACTTTGGAAAACTGCTTAAGGCCATTTCTGTGTATTTCCTGAGTGAGGGGAGCAGTCAGTTAAGTCTAAAAATTAGGGTTTTTTCTGCTAGTGCACAGATTTCTCTAATGCAAAAAAAAAAAAAAATACCCTTGTAATGGAAATCTTCCAGGAGTGAGGAGAATTTCCCTCTGTGTATGGTTGTTTCTACTGGTTCCTCAGTTGGCAGTGCCTTTTTGCAGCAGCTCCCTTGCAGTTTGCTGCAGCTCCTCTTGGTTGTTGCCTTTTCCAAGACAACAGCACACCACGAGAAGTAGGCTCTACTGCTTTGGTTGTGCTGCAAAAGTTATGTAGTGAAGAAGTGTGTTTTCTACAGGAAAGTTGTCTTAGCAAATGCCTTTGCTCTGGATTTGGATTTAGGACTTTGTCCCTTAACCAGAGTTTGGGTTTCTCCTTTCTACAAGGTTGCAGTGTTGGGGTTTTCTTGACAGCATGGAAAAACTAACTGGCCAGATCACTAAGAATAATAATAAATCTTTCTTGTCATGTTTTGTTTTAAGCCCAAATTGTTAGTTTTGCTGAATTTAGTGGTGCTGCTGAGTTGTGGACGAGGCACCTCTCAGTCAGTTTAAAACCACATCACTTCAGCTGAAAGCACAGTGCTGCTTCAGGCACGACCGGCAGCAAAACCCACCCTCTGTGAACGAGGGAGCAATAATCCTGCAAGGGATGTGAGAGGGGAGCTCACAGGTGAAGTGTCTCCATGAAAAAGTTTTTCTGTGGTGAAAGCAGCGGTGTTCCCCAGGGCATGTGTCAAGGCATTGATTCCCCTGCAGTCCAGGTAAGGAGGCTTCTCACTCCAAGGTGGATGTTTCTCTCCTCTCCAAAGGGAGACAATGTACTCTCATGCTTGTTCAGATGGGAGATTTCATGTCTTCATCAACGACTGGGCTTCTTCCATCTTGCAGGATAGTTTTAGTTGGTGCCTGATGAGCTGTTTTCATATTTTATTCTATTTCTGCAGAGTGGTAGAGGCTTTGAACATTGAAGGAGTTTTCTGGACTGAAAAGTATTTTTCTCCTCCAGCTCTACTTAAATCCTGGCCTTGAAGCAATGAGGTTTGCAAACCTTACGAGAAGTCAGTCATATGAGTGGGAAATTATTTATCTTTGGTGGGGCAAAGAAAGGGAACTTGTTTGCCTGGAGGGCCTCAGCTCAGGTAAGTGAGGATTGAGTTTTATGAGAGAGCTGAGGAATGCCCTCATCACTACGGCTGGTGTTGCTGTAGAGCTGTAAATCTCCTTCTGGAGCCCAGGATGTGAAGCACAACCTCCAAACAACAACAAAATACACCGAGCAAAGAACTTGCAAGGCAAGAGGTTGATTTATTTCATGCACGAGATGATCAAAACTAGCTCATGTGTTACAGGTGAGAACTGTGTTCATGAAAACTTCTTTCCTTTCAAAAATACTGCTAATATTAACATTTTCCCCATCCTCTGTGGGTTTTAATTGAAAGCCGTTTGTTTTTGTCAAATAAGAATGACAGTTCTTGTATCTGAAAGGCTTTCAGGGAATGCTAAGTTTTAATAACCGTTTAAGAAATCTCTTTTTCCTCATCCCTTCTGGAAAACTCAACAAAAGCAGGGGTCTATTTTAAACCTGCCACAGGGGGACGAACAAGACGGGTCTTACTCTGCATTCCTGTCTCCTTTCCCGCCCTGTAGGTACTACAAGAGCTCAGTGGTGCTGATGTGCTTCGTGATCCCCACCGTCGTGCCGTGGTACCTGTGGGGCGAGAGCCTGTGGAACGCCTACTTCCTGGCCTCCATCCTGCGGTACACCATCTCCCTGAACGTCACCTGGCTGGTCAACAGCGCCGCCCACATGTACGGCAACCGCCCCTACGACAAGAACATCAACCCCAGGCAGAACACCCTGGTCACCCTGGGAGCCATCGGTGAGTGCTGCTGCCGCCACGCTGGGCACGGCTCTGCCAGCTCAGAGTGCTGTCCCGTCCCCTCCCACCCTGGCTGGGACTCAGTGCCCGCAGCTGGACACCGCTTGGAGCCGGGGCTTGGAGGAGGCCGGAGCTTGTGCATCCCGGAGGAATGTTCTGCTGATGGTGTCCACGTTGAAAGAACACCACGTGGTCTCTGGGAAAGGGAGGTGTTGGCAGCCAGCAGCAGGCTCTGCTCAGCAGATAGTGCAGCAGAAGTGAGTGACCTCACTTCTGATTCAGTTGAGTGTCCCCCCTCTTGAGGCAATTCTGGTTTTCTTCCCTGAGCATAAGGCGTGGGACGTGCCCCTTCCTGCTGGGGAGGAAAGCCCAGAGCGCTGAAATGGAGTCTGCTTTGGGTCTGCCCCAGAGGTCTGGGGTGGATGCAAGACTTGGGAAATGGGTGCTGGAGTGTCCTGCCTGAGTGTGTTCCTGTGTTGGCAAAAGTGCCTGCCAGTGTGGTCGTTAAACTCCCTCTCTGTTTTTCAGGTGAGGGTTTCCACAACTACCACCACACCTTCCCGTTTGACTACTCGGCCAGTGAGCTGGGCCTGAAGTTCAACCCCACCACCTGGTTCATTGACTTCATGTTTTGGCTGGGGCTGGTCACTGACCGCAAGCAGGCTCCGAAGGAGATGATCCAGGCTCGCAAGGAGAGGACTGGAGATGGCAGTGCCTGAGGAGAGGCGCCGGGCCGTGCCGGCTGGGTGTGCGCGCAGCCCCGTGCCTGTGGTGGATTTACCTCTGGGTAAAATTACCTTTTCCTTTCAGACCTGTTGGGCTGAATCAGTTCCCCAGGAATTGATTCAGCCACAGCTTTTTTTTTTTTTTTTTCCTCTTCCTTTCCTTATTAGCTGTCTTATGTCCAAACTTAAGACTATTAAGTGTAAAAATGTTATATATTATTTAATATTGCAGTTAAGCGGGAGAGAGATTTGATTTTAGTCACTGTAGTTCACGTCTGAGATTTGTTGTGTTTTGCTTGTTCATGGTAAATGTTGGCAGGTTGAAGGAACTAACTGTCCTTTCCAAGTGCAGTTAGGGGAGATTTTTGTTCCTACTGCTCATCCAGTAAGGTTTTGAGGTGCATCTTTCAGGGGGAGGGGGCAGGGCCCAGTGTGCTGTGTCAGCTGCATACTCATGGAAAGGACAGGAACACTGCTGATGAAAAACAGTATGTCCAAGGGGAAAGATCACCCTCAGTTTAGTTAGATGTTGGTTTGGAAACCTGCTTTCTTCTTTTTGTTAGCCCTTTTAGCCAGCCCAGTGCACTGCTGTCTTTGCTAAATATGAAAACTCTTTATTGCTGAGCAGGCTTTTGTGTTGAAGATTAGTCTCTATACAAGCCAAAATACCAACTGATGCTATATTGAGATGGTTCCTTTGTTGTCACATATACATTGTAATTGTAAATGTATAGAGCTCAACCATGTCTTAAGCCAAATAAAGCTTTGGTTTCAATGTTTGGAGACCTAAGTCATATTCTAATCAGTCTAATCAGTCATGGCCATCGATGCATGCATATTTTAGCTCCTTTTGCACAAGAGGCCTCTTAATTTCTTTTTCTTCCTTTGGCTAGTGGGTCTTAGAAAACTGACCTTTATCTCAGTCAGAGCCTGTACTAATATTTCAGCTGCATGCAACATCCATTGGTTTCTGAGCAAAATATAAAGACAGTTATGTAGCTTCTGAATTTTAACAGTTGCCTTGCTTAACCAAAAAAAAAAAAAAAGAGAGAAAAAAAGGAAAAAAAAAGAGAAAAAAAATCCTAAAAAAAAAAAAAAGGCATGTGGATTTAATGGGACATATAGCCCTTTGTGTTAGATGTTAGCCAGTGCAGGAGAGAGGCTTTGTACTGTCAGCACTGGAGCACTTTTGAAGATAGAGGGCATGATTTTCATTTATACAGAAGGTCACTGCCTTGCCCCTCGGAGAGGGAGTGCCTGTTTCCCAGCCACACAGCCCCACACCCTGGGCAAGGCAGGGATCTCAAGATAACTGAGACTCAGGCCCAGATATTTTCAGGAAAGATGCAAAAGTGGGGGTAAAAAAATAAAATGGTTTCTTTTTCGTTCTGTTTCTTGTTTTTCAAATGATGCCATATACTATAAAAGAGTTGTCTTTATTCTGTCTTTCATCCAGCAGGTGTTTTAAAAGTGTTATTTTGCCATTAATGATGTGTAAACTCTTGAGTGATTTACAATAAACAGTTATGAGTTAGCCTGGCCGCTGTGTTTCATTTTGAAACGTCTCCCAGAGCGAAGGCCTTTGGGCATCACACATCAGAGTTACAGCAGCGTCTCGCGCGGCGTTTCCAGCTACGCATTCGGTGCAGCTCAAAATGCCTCCCCCCTGAGCATCTCTGAACGTCAGGGGAAGAGGAGGCTGTCAAATGGAAGGGCACCAAGGGATTTGATTGCTTTGGGCTTCCTGGCCAAGCTGGTAGAGGGGGGGAAAGAAACGGGAAGCTGACATAAACTTGAAAGGAGACCGTTCTTGCATGTGAAAATCCCGCTTTAATAGAAAAATACCAGCCTAGTGTGACTGCAGGAAAATGCTCTGGCCAAAAATACTAAATATTTCACTTAGATTTTGCTGTGAGCTCTCTTTGTTTCTGCTGAGGTGGGCCTGGAGACCCGGGTGTGCCTGAAGATGTGTTTTGATGAGCATTCATTTGGAGTCAGAGCCATTTGACAGACAGAGGAATTACACACATGAGTAGGAGATGTCTCCCCACCCCCTGCTGCAGTGCCTGCAGGGTGGTGTGGAAACGGGCTCCTGGAGCTGGGAGGTTGCTGACCTGCTGGTTAGATAGAACTGTTCCTTCCATGGCAAAAATCATAGGGAACCTGCCTTCAAATGGGTTTGGACTTGGGGAGTGAGTGTAGGAGCGAAGCTTGGAAGATGTGCAGATGCCTGATCTCACCGGTGCTCTCATCCTTTCCTCTGTGCAATTTCCTGACCGCAGAACTACAGGGAATGCACCAAGACACACAGCTTCCTGTTGATCTTTATCACTTTTCTTTTGTGCTGCCATTGTTTGGACTTCCTTAGGCTCGTTCCTGCCAGGTGCCTGGTGTAAGAAGGGCAAGTAGCCTTACTAAGAGGCACAGGCTGTTCTGAACCTCTCTGAAAACCTGAAATTACAAGAAGGTAATATTTCCCCCACCCTCCCCCAGGGAAAAGGCTTCAAAAGCAGCAGCAGTTCCAGTGTGTTTCAGGGATCTGAAAACTTGAAATTGAAGCCATTGTCAAGTTACCTGGTTTTGAAAAACTGAAAATAACTAAAGAAACATTGTTCAGAAAAGAAAAAGCTCCTCCATCAAATGTCTTTTCTGGAAGCTTATGAATCCATCTTTTTGTAGATGAAATTATCCACGTGGTAGAGTTGATAAAAAAAAAAGTGTCAGCTTTTGCAGGAAAACTAGATTTTTAAAGAGGGCACCTTAAATTTTGGCAAAACAAGGAATACTTCAGTGCATTTCCTTTTTTGCTTATTTGTTTGTATTTTTGTGTTTGTTTTGAACTTTTTGCTTGTTTGTTCTGATTTTTTAAAAATCATTTTGGTCATGTTCTTCAGTGTGGCTTTCTCTTCCTCAAGATGATGCAGGGTGTGTGGGAGGCAGGAAGGGCCACTGTCATTTCCCAGGGTAGCTGCTGGATCCATCCACTGTTGAATGAAGTGGTGTGGTGAAGTTGTGGAGCCTTGGTAGGGTGGGTACTAGGGCATGAGCTGCACTCATTTCTGTGGACTTTGGCACTTCTCCTGCTGATTTGGTACTTGAAGACCTGGCTGGAGCTTTCTGAGCAGTGCAGAAGGGTTGAGGAACTGCTGGTGGATTGGTGGCTGGCTGTAGGATGGACTTAACCAGTGGCTGTCTTCTGAGACCTGATGGTCTGGCAGTGCCTGACCTTGTGTTGTCTCTAACTCCGTTCTTGGCACCTTGACCCATGTGGAATAACACCACGTAGCAGCAGGAATAGGTATTTGTACTTCCATGCACTGTTGCACTGAGTGTTTCCAGGCTCTCAGCTTTGGCACACAGTAGGCACTGGATTGGTTTTACCTCTTTTCCCAGAACTGGTGGGGCCCTTACAAAAAGCAGTGTTGGCTCTGGAGCTGTGTGCTCCTTCCAAGTGGAAACTCCCGAGCAGGTCAGCTGCTTTCTGGCACGGGGTGGCTCAAGGGAATGCTAGCTTGCCCTGGGACCCCTGGGACCAGGCTCAACCTCTAGAGGAGGATTCTGTAAATTACAGCAGAGGGGAGGATTTAGTCTCCCAGTTACAGCATGTAATTGGTTATGCAAACATTGATGAAATGTGCCCCGTGTCAGGGCTGCGTACAAACACAGCAGTCAAGGCCTGAGGTGAGACCAAGGCTGTGGTGGCCGACTGCACAGGAACTTCCAGGCTCCATCTGACCCCATCCCTGCTGCAGCTGGGGTGGACTGCACTGGAGCAATCCCTGGTGCAGGAGCGATGAGCAAAACCTACTGGCACTGAAGTTACACCTTGAGAAAGACGCTGCAGGGAGAGGGTGAGTGCTGGTGCTGAAGAAATGCATCGGGGTTTGCATTCTTGGGGTACCAGGGGTGGATTTCTGCCCTGCCCACTTCCTCCAGAGGCTCTGCTCTTCCCTGGTAAGCCCTGAGGATGTCTGCATCCCTCTGCAGCTTGGAAGTGCAAGGCAACTGCTGTCCCCGGCAGGCAGCCAGAACACAGCTTTCTAGAAATAAGCCCAGCAGATGGGAAATGTGGCCTGACTGCAGGTATCACATTCAGCTGCTGGGGTGGGAGGCTCCTAGGGAAAAAAAAAAAAAAAAAAAAAAAAAGATCTTCTAAAAGGTCTCCTGTGGCCACGTGAGCCTGAGAATCCCTGCAAGGCTGGAAGTGTGGTGGCTGATCTATGGGCTCTGGTTAGACAATGTTTGGGGTATTTGCAGCTGGCAGGCCTCTCACTTTGGAGGGAGGTTGATGATATATCAGCTCCCAGATGGCAGTCCCAAAGGGATGGCCAGGCTGGACTTGTACTACCTCAATATTTTTGCCCCAGGGCTGTTTTGTAGCTGTACCCTTTAAGTGGAAAGGGTGTTTGTGTACAGGGTGTTCACCACGTTCTGGGTGCGTATGGGAATCAAGGTGCAACTTCCCGTAAGATCTTATTTTAAAAGAAGAATGAAAAGCAAAACTGAAAGCAGAGCCCAGTGGGAAAGGAGGGCACGTACTAATATGTGCCCATGTGCCCCAGCTCCCACAGTGGCCCTGGCACAGTTGTGCCTGCCCCAGGAGAAGAAACCTCTTGCAAAAACCTCCACCCAGCAGCACCAGCCCCACTAAACAGGCAAGAACAGGGGAAAGAAATTAGAACTCCTGGGGTGCCCCTGCATAGGCAAAATTGCCCACTGAATGGTTTAAATGGTTTTTTGCTGTTTAAATCACCCCTTGTACATGGGGTACATTGCTTTTAGTGAGTCCATCTCCTGCTGCCCCAAGAGTTAAACCCTGATTTAGGCTTTTTCCGAGAAAATGATGAAAGAATTCCCACCCTGGATTTCAGACAAGTGACTCCAGGAGCTGTGCCACTGCCTCTCCCCTTCCTGTACCAGCCATGGTCAAGCTGGGGTTAAAGCCAGCAAGGAGCAAGGAGCAAAGGTGTGGTAAAGGCCCTGCCCCACACAAGCATTTTTAAAGATAAATCTACTGCCCAAGAGAAGCAGATGAGTAGCAAAGCCTGCCCGCAGAGCAATAAAAAAAAAATCCCCTTTTGCATTGGAAAATGATTGGAGGAAAGGCTCCAATGAGCAGCACAGATAAGAAATGTAGGTGAAATGGTGCTTACCACATCTGCACATCATGCCTAACCTTTGTATTCACTGTGGCTACTAAATTTTCCTGACTCACACAATTCCATTAGCATTTATAGCATGGTAATAGGAACTAATTATTTTACCCAATCTCATTATTCTTTAAAAAAAAAAAAAAAAAAAAAAAAAAGGTTTTTTTCTTTTTTCACAGCATTTTCTGTGCTTCATATAGGACTGTCCTCCTGCCAGACCAGAATACACTCCCACTGGGGCCAGGGTGCACCAGTCTTCCACTCTTATCTGCATCCACTGGCACTGCAAGGTTCCTTCCCCAGAGTTCCCACCCTGACTACAAGTCCTTTTTATCCCATGCATTTGTTATCACAGCAGTAATTTTTTTTTAACTTCTCTTTTCATGGAAAAAAAAATAGCATTTTGTTTCCATTTTCTCAATTTCCTTTGCCAACATTCAAATGGTATCACTTTGCTGCAGTTACATGGAATGGGTCTCCTCAATTTGCTGTTCCATTCCCTGATCTAGGTGAATTTTTCTCAGTTGGGATCATGTGGGTGAACTGGGAAGAGCTCCATCTCATAGGGTTGGGATCTGGGGATGTTTCCTAGGGTGAGAGAGGTCAGTCACAGGCAGGTCACTGCCTCTCTAGCCACCCTGAGCGGACCTTGTCAAAGCCAAGCCACAGGTGGCCTGGCTTAGGTGGCATCTGTTTATCAGCAGGGCATTTGGAGATATGAAGTCTATCACAATATTTGAAAAGCTCGACAAAGGAACAGATGGCTTTGATAGGAGATGATGTGGCTAATGAATTGAGGGTTAACACTTCAACTGAGAAACAGTTTTAGCTGGTTTTTAACAGTTTTAATTGTATTTAGTACATGCCTCGAGGTGTTGAGCAGCTCCAGTGATTGCTGCTGAGTGATCCCTGGGCCCATTTTCCCTGCTGCTCCTCTTTCTGGATGGGCCCCCTTTCTTGCCAGGCCTCACTCCACCTTTGGAGCAGAAAGGAAATGGACAGGAGAAAAAGGTGGCCAATACAGTTTCAGAAGACATGTATCTCCCAGAAATGAAAGCAAACTCAAAGCAATTCCATTTTCCTCATCTTTGTGTGCCTTTTCCTTCCCACAAAAACAGTCTCATTTTTTCTGAACCTGGACCACAGCCAGTCTTCATTGGTAATTTCACCCTGGCAAGGACAGCAATGAGAGGGGCATGAGGTTGCTTTGCTTTGCAGGATGAGGGTTGTGGGAGAGGGGCTGCTCCTCCCATGGTGCCCCATGAAGAAATCATTGTAGAAAATATCTCCAAGGACCCACGTAACATCACCCCATTGATGGCTGATGCTTCCCTGCGTCTCTCTTGCTTCCCTCATTGGGTGGGCTCCAACACATGCTTGCTGTCCTCAGGCTGTGCCCTTTTTTCAAGCTGTGATTTTTTAAATTTGTAATAGGTTTTTGGTGGGCCTGTCAGCATCATGCGTTTCCCAGCACTCAGAGGGACACCATCTGCTCAAAAAGGAGCTGTGAACAAAATGTCTCAGACACTCAGAGTTTACCAAAAATGAAATTGCCTTAAAATCCCATATGGTGTATTGTTTCCCTTCCAGCACTGGCTGACAGCAGAGGTGAAGTGACTAAGGCAGTTTCTGATTAGTTGCTGCATTTTCCTTTCTGGCCAAAATCACTGGGGCTGAGCACTGTCACTTCTCACCTGTTTGACAGAAGGTTTTCTTCAGCCTCATCTGCTGAAAGTCAGAGGGTACTGGGATTCAAAGACCTCCCCTCTATTACTTTTAAAGCGAGCTTCCTAGACTCTTGCTGTCACAAGAAGCCTTGCAGGGAGGGATGTGGTTAATGCTGATACCTCAAGCATATTTTTTTCCAGGCAGCTGATTTTGGGGCCTCTCTTGGTGACATGGAGGCCATAGCAGCTCCTTGCCCGAGGAAAGCCATGCCTGGAAGTCACCTGGGGCTCCTGAGAGTGGCAATGGAGCAGTGTCAGGTGCATTCAGAGGGGAAACCTGGCCAAGGTCTCTGGATTTTGTGGGGTTGCAAGAAAAGCAAATGCTGCAAGGAAACATTTATTAGTCCAGGGTAACATAAGATTTGAAATACCAAAGCAGGAAGAATGTTATTTCAGCTCTAAAAATAGCCCCCTCAGCCTTTAAAACACCGAGAAGCATACACAGTACATGTCTCTCTGTGGGAGCGTCTGTCCTTTCCCTTGATGATGCAGCCACTTTGGTAAGGGCTCAGGGGACCTGCTGGTGCAGTGCTTGCTCTGAGGATCAGCACTCTGAGGGGTTTGCAGCCCCTGGGGATCAGAGACACGAAATACCTTCAGAGTGTTCCATGAGGGCCAAAGCTGCAGGGTGAAGGAGTGCTGCTTGCTCGAAGGGCAGCCTACGAAATACTGATAAACTGCTGATGTGGAACTCAGCTCAGTTCTGGGGGCTGACATGGATTTAGGCATCTGTTTTGTGTTGGTTCGTAAGTGATGGCACCAGGACAAAATCTTGACTAAGTGCTACCTTATTTGGATTTTAGGAAAACAAACAATACAGTCGCTAAACAACATCAGTCATCCTGACAGAGAGAGATGAGAGGAAGAGGAAAAAGAAGTGGTAGCATTCACGTGGACTTAATCCCATGAAGATCACACAGCCAAGCGACCCCTCCACCCCAGGAAACACTCCCAAATGGTTATCACCGAGCTGTTTTGCTGGGAATGTTTCTTCTCAAAATTCCAAACACAGAGATCCTTTACAGAGATCACAAAGCCCACCACTCGGTGTAGGAAAGGGAAAAGGGGTGAAAGAGGCTCTTCCTGGGCTCTCTTGCTACTGAGCGGCTGCATCCCTGAGGCCTTACAGAACACCCATCCAGGTGGGCAGCGTTTCCCGGGAGGGCTGCACACATGCGGGGTTTGTGTGGCCAGCCCTCCCCGGCGCCTCCGGGGGCTTGGAGCAGAAGGCGCACCGGGAGCCGCAGGCCGGGAAGCTGCTCCCAGCTCTGGGAAGGGCGGGCAGGGAAGGAGGCAGGGCAGGGACCTTTCACATGTCCCCCCCGGGCACAGCCCGCGGGACCGCGGGCGCTGCGGCCGCACACGGGGCGCGGTGCTGGCCGTGCCCGAGGGATGCCCTCAAGTACCGGGGGGCGGGGGCATCCCAGCATCCCAAACCCGGCGCTCAGAGCGAAACACGGGCTCCGGCGGCCCCGCGGTGCTCCGGGGCCCCCGGTGGCCGCGGCGGCTGCGGACCCGCCCGTCCGGGGCGGGGCTCGGCGGGGCGGGGGCT
>VXBN01003321.1:20557-48908 GCA_013397395.1 Sinosuthora webbiana | reverse complement strand
GCGGGACCCCCGCGCTGCCTGTCCTGGAGCGCCCCGGGTCACGGCAGGGGGGACACGGGCTAGGTAAGAGGATTAGAGCCGCTTCACCCGGGGCCTGGAGGAGCCAGCTGTGGAAGAGCTCTCCCAGGTGATGATTTCGGCGTCCCTCTCACCCGTGAATCCCTCTGGGGACTCCATCCCTTCGGCGCTGAGGGATGTGGTGGTGACAGAACTCGGCAGGGTCTCTCGGCCAGGTTGCTGCATAGGGGTCTGTGAAGAAGCTCACATGGCTTGAGGCTGTGGGGTGGGACAGGTCCTGCCTTCCCCAGGTGCTGTCAGCATGTGTCCTGACACATCCTGTGTCCAGTTAAATTCCCTGGGGGGAATTTAAGGTGTCGAGAAAGGCTTTGGTGCCTCAGGGAGGGAAGGGCGAGATCCTCTCTCTGAGCAATAGGAAGATGCTGGGTGCTGATGTCCCAGGGTCGCTTGGGATCTCAGTCTTAGCTTTTAGTTAGAGCATCGTGCTTGTGCCAGACCTTTCATTCAGAACCCTTAAGCTATAAAGGTTGCAGAAATTATGAGTTAACCTTTCTGCCTTATTTTTTTCCTTTTTTTTTTTCTCCTTTTCAAGCAAAGCTACTTGCGAAAGTGACCCTAAGGGTTGTCTGATCAACATTCACACAATGCTCATGCCAGGGCAATGTACTCGTGCGTGGTTAATTAGGAATAGCAATTCAATATGGAGGAGGGCAGTGTATGAAAGGTATATCCTGACACTGACTGCCTGTTGTGTCTTGCTCAAACAGATGACAGTGCCTAAAAGAAGGGGACTTGATTCTTGCCCACTTTCTCTCTTTGGGTAATGGGATGAAGACAGGGGACTCCTATTTGCTGGACAAATGTCTTGCTCCTGATTCCACTGCTGAGCTATTAAAAGCCAAATTGTTTTCTTGTGGTTATCCATGCCCAGCTGTCAGCATTTTCTGAACCTGGGTGCTGAAAGTGCAGTTGTTTGATTTCCCCTTTTAAGATTCTTTGTGCTGCAGTGTTTGCTTTTCAGATGCAGAGCAGGGATGTGTGCTTGTAAGAACACCAACGTTTTCTTTTTTTTTTTTTTTCCTTTTTTTTTTTTTTTTTTTTCTTGGAAGAAATGTCATGTCCATGACTTTCTCTCTTCCCCCAGCCATTTCCGGGCAGCCTGAGGTTGCAAAATTGCGGTTTGGCCCGACAGAGAGACTTTAAGGTCCCAGTCCTGCAGTCCAAGCTGAAGCAATGAGCTGTGATTGCAGGTTAAGTGGGAGCCAAGAAGCAACGAAAGGTCTGTGAGAAAAGAGAGAGATGATCCTAGACAATATATTGGGAAGGATACACTGGGATAGGTGGCAGGTGAGGAAGCTGCTGCTGCAGTAGAAGGCTTGGACCAGGACTCCTCTGTGTCACTGATTTCCAGTGTGATGTCTCAGCGAGCAAATCACTGGCTTTGTTGCCTAAAATGGGAATAATTGTGGGGTTTTGCTGTCTCAAGGAGACTTGCAAAAGTCTCTCCTTGCCTTAGGTCCCTGCAGGTTATGAAAGAGGTCACTTGGGGTTCAGGGATGAGGGCAGGATGAGAGTGAAAAAGAAGAAAAACACATTGGGAACAGGGGGAGAGAGAAGGGCAGAGTGAATGGGAGGAGAGGACAAGACTGATGAAGCTTCAAAAGCCATGAAAGGAACTGTTAAAACGGCTGTAGGTTACCTCACATGGGGTTTATTGCACATTTTTATGCTGAGGTTGCTGCTGGATGGTCCTGGCTGCCAGGGAGAGGTCTGGGCTGCCTATCCCAGGAGTAACAAAGGGAAGGGAGCAAAAGCCTGGAGGATGTGGGCTGATCTGCTGCAACGGTGGGGAGAGTGTCCAGCATCCTCCCTGCAATTTCCTGAGCTGGGACAGGTCCAGGTACTTAGGGAGAGAACTTCTGCTCTTGCTGTATTATTTCCTGCTTCCTGTGAGGAACCACTGGTATTAATAGTGGTGGCTGCCTAAACCAGAAGAGCCAGTGGCCCTTCAGTTTTGCCACCACAGGACTGCAGGAGTGGGTTTTGCCTGGCCAAGACTGAGGATGGCCACAGCTTTGTCAGAGGGAGCCTCTCCTGTGTGGTCTTGGCCCAGCTGAACGCTCTTAGAGGTGTTTTAATGTGGTCTCCTATAGGAAAGTCTGTCTCTGAAAATATTTCAGTGGATTTTAAAAGTGATAATCCCTCTGGCTGCAATGTAGAGGCTGTTCACACAGGCTTGGCCCCTGTTTAACAGTTGGAAGCTGTTCCCTGCTCCCTTCTGTCCACTGTGTTTGCTTGAAGGGAAACGCTGTATGGCACCTTCCTACTGTAGCTCACCCAAACACCCTACAAACAGCAATTTACAGCTGTAGCAGCTTGAGACACGGGTAAACAAAGGAAGTTAATCCCTACATATCAGGAATACTGGCAATGAAGTGGTCAACACCACAGAAATGCCTGTCTATGATTGCTTACCTCGCACTTTGCCTCTCAGGGCAAATGATTTCCAGGGGTCTCAACAGAGGCAAAAGACAATCCCTGTGCCAGAGAGGGCCACTTGAGTGGAATGACAGAAGCCAAGTCACGGGCACTGCACATCCATTCCCTGTGGCTCACCCTCTGGCCCAGCACCTCGTTGCTGCTCCTCTGGGGCTTTGGTGGTTAATACGTGAAGAAGAGGAGTAAGTCCTCAGGCTGAAGAGGTTGGTGAGGGAAAACTGTCCTGACAAACAGCCATGCTCTGCCACAGTCCCTAACAGCTCACAGGCCTTGGGTGTTTTCCCCGTGACGAGTTGCATTTACCAAAGGAAATGCTGCTCTGGAGGCAGTGTACATCTCTCCAAAAGTGTAGAGCTGCAAAGTGCAGTGAAGAAAGGAGCTTATGCTTCCCGAAGGTGAACAGAAGAGGGGTGAAAGGGATAAGAGAGATGAAAGACAGCAGGAGAAGCCCTGCTTACACCCCATGAGAAGCTCTGTAGCTTGAGTGTGTGTTTTCTGTTTGGTGGGGAAAAAACAGTGGCAGGGGAACCTGGAATTTTTCTGGCCTCGCAGGGCGTGTACTTTCTCATCCATAAACTCCAGGAGAAGGAGACCATATGATCAGGAATAAGGTTCTGCCAAGTCTCCTCCCCTGGGCTTAGTCTGCTTTTCCTTACCTTCAAAGCTATTTCTAAGTCAACACTTGAAGTTTCACCTCCCTGTTAAGTGTTCTTTGCCACTCCCAACACTTACATTGTTTTCCTGATAATGGGACAAACCTTTTGGGCAGACTTTCTTCAGTCACTGGACAGCCTGTCTGCACAGTGCCTCTGACTTCCTGGGCTTTGCCATAACATCAGCCTGTGTTTCTGTATTGCTTGCAGAGCAAAGAGATGGTTTCAGAGACTCTTTCCTCGCAGCACAGCTGAAGCAGGGAGAGCTTTGCTGTCTTTTTTTTTTTTTTTTTAGGAGACAGATAGCCCTCCTCATTTTCCAGCAGCTCTTTACTTTGGGGGTTGGCTGGCACTTTGAGGTAAGTGCCCTTCTCACAAGCATCCCAAACCAAAGGATTCTCAAGGGGAAGATATGCCCTGGTGCTGGTGGTGGTGAGAGACTGTGGGTTTGGTCTGTGTTGAGACTCTGCTAGAGATTTCCCTTGTGTCTCACAAGTCTGGTGTAAGTGGCTCTGATCTTGAGCAACTCTGTGTTAAGGAAGCTTTGCTCTCTGACCACCCAGAAGCCACTCTGTCAGTCACACTCCCACCACCCCGGGCTGTCACTGCTGGGACCAAAGCCCTTTCACAGTGGGTGGTTCCATTAAGCTGATGTGTGCCTTGCTTGAGTCCCCACACCCCCTACATTTACACAGTCTGACAGGTTTTCCTCACTGGCTGGACCCCAGGATTCCCATAGCAGAGTCCCAGAAGCCTGACCCTTTAAGTAATTTAATCATGGTGCAGTAACACCATGACAGCTTGAATTGATGCCTTCAGGGGGACCCCCTGTACTAAAGAATCCCTGTCCTTTTATACCCTCACAGTCTGTGTGCCTGTTCCAATTGTGATATGTGGTCTGGGCCCTTCTCACTGTGTATTTGGGCTCTACAGAGTCTCTGGGTGACCAGCCACCCTTGGCTGGGCCACAGGTCTCCATGCCCTTTGCCAGGCACAGGGTGCATGCCAGGTCATGGCCCCTTGAACCCCATGTGGTTCCAACCACCACCACCACCTGCAGCTCCCACTGCAGCTTCTCACCAAGCTGCTGCTTGTTTTCCTCAACATCTGCACATGAAGAGAGTAAGGCATCTGCCCTGCGAGGTGGGCAGGCCAGCACACATGGGAGGACTCACTGCCCCCTGACTTGTGCAGCCCCTGAGGTGGGGAGGAGCTGGGGTGGCTGTGTCTTGCAGTGAGTGCTCCCTAGCAGAGTGGCATTCCTGGGGCAGAGAGACACACAGCACCTGCAGAATGCAGTTGTCCTCAGCTCACCCTGGCTGCTCCTGCCTGGTTTCAGTGCCTGCTGCCCCAGCTCCTGTCTGAACTGGATGTTACTTGCTGCCTTACCCAGCTCCTCTCTCTGCCTGCTTTGCCTGTTTGCAGGCTGAGGCCACGGCTGCCCAAGCCCTGCTCGTGATCTGAGTGGGACCTCATGGAAATCAGCGTGATCTGCCACAGGCCCATGGATCAGAGCCTGCAGAGCACCCCGTTAGTCCTGTGGTGGCAGACCACATTAATTTTTCTTTCCTAGCCCCCAGGAGCGTGGTCTGGAGGCGGGGCGTGCCTGGTTCGTGCAGCGCCAGATGCGAGACAGGCAGGCTCAGCCCACAGGAGCTGGAAGTCGGCGTCTCCGGCTCTAACACAGCAGCCCAGCACTGGCTGCTAAATGGCCTGTAAGTACTGACCCCCGTGTGTGGCTGAGGGTGAAGGCTGTGGGGCAGCCAGAAGCAGAAAACCAAGGGTTTTCATCAAAATCCGGGTTATTTAGAACTACAGTGGGGTGGTACTGGCCTTAGGACCCAGCAGTGCTGCAGGAATATCTCTGGGTCAGACACTGTGGATATTAATTGGTTCTTTTCTGCCCCTCTTTTTTGGTCATTAGAAGGTTTCGTTCCTTTGTTGCCCCTTGGCCCATCTCTGATAGGTTTTTGTTGGCCAGAGCACTTCATTAGCACACTGAATGCAGTCACAGTGTGTGAAATGACACAAGAAACTTGTACTGATGTTGCCGTGGGTGAAAGCATTGCCTCTCAACATTGTTGCAGGATTACTGAAGCATCTCTCCTGCTTCCCCCATGCACAACCCAGAGACGTCTTTACCTTTTCCCATTCCTCTTGTATAAATGAAATGAAAATGGCATTTCTGCACATCTGTGAGATGGTAGGTGGGTACCTGGAGCAAGCAGAACATCCTACCCTGCTGACAGAGGGGATCACTTCTTTTCTTGTTACCCCACCATTTTGTTATGTATTTACAAGCCTCTGTCACATCTTATCTCTCATTGTGCACTCACACTGGAAACCCTGAGATAAGCCTGAAAACGCCCTGTTTTGTTATGTTGGCATTTGTGACTTGTGGGTGGCGGGTTATATAATGTGCTGGTTTGTATCCACTCAGTTACACTGATTAGCTATCAAGTGACTGTGCTTATTTTTGCTTTTAAAAGCAGCAGAGAGCTATAGTGGCCCCCCCCCCAAAAGACAGAATGTGTTTGGTCCCCTTTGACTGTTGCTGACTGGCAGTAATTCTTTATGACTTGCTCTATGTTTTGAACAGCGTCCTCCTTCTCTCAGTGCTCCTGGCTTTGTACCTATTCTCTGAAATAACCCGATGGCCTAGTGCTGTGAAATGCAGGAGTGTTGCTCTGGCTTATTATGCATTTCAAGTGCATCCGCATGCTTTAGTCTTAAAAAAAGATGTATGGCTCTGTTAACGTGGTAATTTTGTCCTTCCTTACATTCATGTTCTCTGGTGAAAGCAACTTCAGGAGGAGCCTGTAACTTTGCTTGGCAGATGAAGTTAAGATGTCCATATTAAATGAACCTTGAGCAAGCAGCAGTATATGTTTGGTGAGCTGCCTGCTGTAATTGGAGTGTGTACATTAGAGGAACGGAAGCTTAATTGGTTGAGGGTGTATAGCGGGGCAATGGTAAAAAAAGCAGAGCAAGCAGCTGACAGTCTAAGCAGATTTAGGCATAAAAATGGAACGGGAGATGAGTAAGCTTGTATTGAGAGAAATTCTCAAGACACACACCGGGGCAGTGCTAATGTGAAACTCTTTTCAGTTCTGCACACTGACTCATATTGGCTGGCAGCAGGAGCACACCTCAGCAGGGGTTTTGTGGTGCTGGTGTGAGACTGTGTCAGGAAGGACTGGAAGACCACATGTGAGCTTTTGAGAAGGTGGGCTGGGTCAGCTGTGATACTGAAAATGTTTTTGTTAGTTTGTGAATCCGTTGCACCATGAGGGCTTTCTGTCACTGAAGACCTTCCTGTGCAAGCCTTATAGCAATGGAAGACAAATGGGTATGGGGAATTACCAGCTGCCTCTTGGAGGCAGTGTGCTTATTTGGGAGAACACGGGCTGGCAGAGATTGCTGTTGTTGCCAGCTGGAGTTGCCAGCTCAGATTTGGCACTGCTGGACATGGCAGCAATGCAGAACAGAACTGTGGAGAGGAAGTTTGGCTTTATGTCATCCCTGTGGAGCAATTAACCATCAAAGAGTTTGTTTCTGCATTTCCCATAATGAATTTTGGTCATTTTTCCTATCGCTCTTGGCATTTTACTTTGGTTTAACTGGTGCGGTGCTGCAGGAGAGGCTGATGTTTGGGTTCCTTGTTCTCTTGTGCCGGTCTTAGAGTGCACTGAGGTCTCCCAGCTTGAAGATACAAACACTGGGGACATCCCTGAAGAGGACAAGGCTAACCCAAAGGCAGCTGCTGAGAATGATGTCTGCTGAACACTAGTGCAAAGCTAGGCAGGTTTGGCACGTGTTCAGGGTTTCTCCTTTGGAAGAAGTTGGGATTACATGTAATTTTGTTCCTGGCACCTGAATAACACATCAGGGAGTAAATGAGAAATGCGCGGGAGCTGAGCCGTGTTTTTAAACCATCCTCTGCCCACGTGGGGATGCTGAAACCTATCCAAGCATGTGTGGGCTGTGCCAATGGCCAGCATTAAAAGGTGTTGCTGTTTGGGGCCATGGGGGAAAGGGGACCCTTCTTTCCTGCTTTTGGTATTTCATCTGTCAGAAGCAGGTGACTTCCTTCTTTTTAACTGGCTGAAATTAGTGTCTCTGAACCTTGGAGCTGGCTTCCCAACAGGACACTGTGCTCTGCACTGATCACTCATTTAATATGCAATGGTTTCAGATGTCATTTGCTGTCGGTGGCTGATGGAAGGGGACTCCGTGTGGCACAGTGAATGTTAAACAGAGGGCTGTTTTCCAAGGAGGTGAGTCTGTAGCTGTGTTGCTCTGACTCTGGGGAGGTTGGGCTCTAGTCTTGGCCTCGCTCCATTTTAGAGCTCAGCACAAAACAGTGGTTACCTAGACAGTATTTTCACATTTCCCCAGTTCATTCTAGTATGGAGTCCACGTCCCTGTGTGCTGCCTCGCTGCTCTGCCTGGGGGAAGAGCCCTTACCACCACCCTCTCTGCATGACAGGCAATGCTGAAATAGCTTGTGAAGGCTTTTTCCATGCTGGGAGATGGAGGAGCTGCACCAACCCATTAATGGGGACAGGTGTTATGGCTACTGTTTGCCTTTATTGTGTGAATGAAACTTGTGTACCCAAAGGTGAAGGGTAAATAGTGAGATGTGCCATCCCCTGACATGAAGGAATTGTGTTGCCTTGGCTCAGTCCAGCCACCACCAGAGACAAGAGGAGGGTCGAGCACAGCAGTAATGACCTTGCAGAGCAGACAAGGGCTGGAACAGGAGGTGATGTTACCTGCCTGCTCCCTTCAGCCAAAGCAGGAGGGGGGAATTTGGCCACAGTTAGGTCTCCCTAGTGCGGGGCGCTGGCACCTGGGCGCTGTGCTGCTGGAGGCTGTCAGGGACACGGCCCTGTGGCAGGTGGGGCAGCTGCCACCTGCAAGTGGTCCTTGGGATTGCTGTCACGGGTCTCCCAGTGCCACAGCACCGCCCAACACCAGCTAAGGAATGCTGCTGCAGTGCTGCTGAGCAGCAGGAGGAAAAGGCAAGGGCAGCACTTTGTGGAATAGCTGCAAGCAAGACAGCAGGAGCTGCTCGGGTTACAGAGATGTGACATGCTGTGTCTCCTGTGCTGGAGGAGAGGAATAGAAGTGAGATGGGAAGTCTAGTCCCCTTCGTTGATAATTTCTTCTGATCTGTTCACTGTGCTAAAGATCTGTAGGCACACTGGAGCTGCCTGCCTTTTATATCAGCATACTTAATACTTGCAGCATTTCATGCTCCTTGTCTGCAGTTCTCTCTGCTCCCAGGTCAGAGAAGAGACCTTATCTGACTGCTTTTCTGTCTTTTAAGGTTTGGAATTCAGCCTTACTCCAGGCTGTCTGTACAAACAGCACCAAATCGTGGCGTCATGGCTTTGGTCAAGTGTGGTGTGACTCTGGGCACTGCCAGGGTGCTGTTTTGTACCCCTGCTAGGCCATTTGCAGGGAAAACAAGATAGCTGACCCATAGAGGCGAGAGTGCCATGCCTTCTACAGGGTGTGGGGAGCCTCAGTCAAGCTCTTCAGCCCCTGTCCCAGTGAGGCAGGGCAGGAATTAGTGTCTGGGGCCCCGAGCAGTCCAGCCAGCGTGGGGAGCAGTAAGCTGTGACATGGTGAGGGTGCTGGCTCTCTTCTGGGTCTTCACAGCAGGGACCAGGCCATGGCTCTGTGCTGTGGATACTGGAAGGCCAGGGGAGCTGTGAGGAGTAGGATGAGTGTGGGTACTTTGTTCCCTAGGGCAAAGGGAAGGATCATGGCTTTAAGGACCTGGACGAGGTAATTGAGCTGCAAATGCAAGCAGGCTCGAGTGAGAGGCTGTCACCTCTAGGCTGTCCTGGCACCCCAGGGTGCCTCACTATGCCATGTGGGTGCTGGTGGCCCCAGGGAATGCCTGCCCTGCAGCAAGGAGCGGGGCAGAGCACAGGGACACGGGTGCTGCTGCCCTGGTGAAAGTAAAGCAGGTGCTGGAGCTGTGGGCCTGGTCTTGTTCCCCTCTCTTTGTGTCTCTGGATGTGCCGGTGCCCGGAGGAACATTCATGGAGGAGGAGAGAGCATGAGAAAATACTTGATCCATTATCAAAGGCCTCACATGGAGCCGTAGGACTCCCCGTGCCCGCAGCACAGCAGCGTTTCTGAATCGCACACATGACAGGAACGGCCCCGGCATTCCAGATGCTCATCCAGCGTGATCCTGCCTGGAGGACAAACACTGCCTCGGGAGGCGGCATCCTTACGCCACGGGCGGGATTTCACAGTGCCTACATGTCAAGAGCTGACCCTGTTGGCAGCGCCTCATCCCGGCCCCTGGCAGCGCTAGGAGCCGGCACTGGAGCTCGGCTCCGCTCTAGGTGTGGCCAGGCGCTGTTTTTAGCTGCCTGCCGTGGCCAGGATGGGAGCTGGTCGTGTGCTTTCTGGAGATGAGGACAGCACAGGCATCCCTCTCTCCGTGCTGCGGGCTTCGCCGAGGCAGCGTGTGTGGAATCGGTAATGATCCCGGGTGGGAGGCTGCCTTGCCTTGTGCCTGCGGGAAGCTGTCGGGAATCGGAGCTGCAGGTCTTGTGCAGGTCACCTTGCACAAAAGCCCGAAGGGAAGTACTTTGAAAGCCGCTCAAATTCTGTAGGTGTGGTTGAAAAGTCTCCCCGTGCTCCAGTGCCTTTGTTGTTAAAAAATGTGTGGAGGATGCTGCCTGTGTGCATTTGTGCCTTGTGCCACCAGTGACAGCTGGAAAGTTTGCAATGGCCATGAGGAGCTTGGTACCTTGGCACCTGCTGTGGGGATGCCCTTCTGGGTCTCAGAAGAGGGGGCCTGAGGAGGGCGGGTGGCTCTGGTTTTTACTTTGTTCTTTGTTTCTAGCAGGTATGGATGGGAAGAAATGCAGCGTGTGGATGTTTTTACCTCTTGTCTTTACCCTGTTTACATCAGCTGGATTATGGATAGTGTAAGTTATCTCCTGCTGGTTATTTGGGAGGCTGCTCCTCGTTAAGGAGAGTCTTTTGGGGATGCTCTGCCCTTGAGCTGCTGTGGGGCTGGGAAGGCACATGGTAGGGGCCAGTCTGTGCCAGTTCATGGCTTGAAGTATCACATTTTTATCCCTGAGTTTCTGTGCTCCCCAGGCCAAGTTGCTGACCTTGCTTTCTTTCTGGTGTGTGTTACTGGGAGTTGCCTAAAAAGAGACAGCCAAAAATGTAAAAATTTCCTTTAATCACATTTTCTTTGAGTGACTCAGCAGAGCTCTTGGAGAAGCACTTAGACCCTGCTTTGGGGTAGAAATTCAAAATCTGCAGCATCCAGCACCGCACTGAAAACCTGCCAGCAGCTTAATGCTGACACCTCACTTTCTCCCTAATGCCTCTTGCCAAAGTGCATGCACTTCCCCGAGGTGGGCTCTCTCCAAGCGTGCAGGCAGATGACTGCAGCATGAATTCGGGAGTGATAAATGTGTGATCAGCAGCTGTGCTCAGGCTGAGAAGCAGTTATCTTGCAGAATGTGGCTTTGGCCGTGGCCTATGGATGCTGTTTTTCAGCAGCAAGGGGCAGCTTAAGCCTTTTGTCTGACCTCTGTTGCTTGTTGTTTTTCTTGTCCCATCCCCTCTCTGTTAAATCAGCTTTTGTGGATGGAGTACCATACTAAACCTGATGAATCAGAATTACTCAAACTAAAAATGAAAGCATTCCCCTGGGTGGTTAATTTTAAGGCAGCTCAGTTCAGTGACCCTGTTTGTCTGCTGGATCGTGCAAACCAGATGTAACACAAAGGAAGGCACATGGACTGAGAAAGAAACAAAACTGCCTGCCTGAGCAGAGAGAAACACAGGCTCCTCCAGCAGATCCTGCCAGTGGGCTTTGAAACACTTAATGTGTTGAGTGATATTTAGAATGGAAGCTAGGATGAGGTTTGACACTATTTCATTTTTTTTTTCCTTGACAGGTACTTTATAGCAGTGGAAGATAACAAAATTCTCCCACTAAGTGTACCAGATAGGTAAGAGCTGTTTGTGGGCTTTGTATTCAGTCACTTGTTTCTTTGAAATAATGAAACAATTACAGCAAAACGGGAAAGAACACCTTGAATCTTTATTCCTGTGCCTGTGTCTTTTAGGAAACCTGGTCCCAAAAGACCTCCTTATATAAGGTAAACTAATTATTTTCTTCCAAGTACTGCTCTGGTTAATAGTTGCTATTTATGTGTCTTTGCCATCCTAGAGTTACAATGATATACTTTATATTTTCAAGTATTGCAGGTGATGCCCCTCCTGCAAGCTGTGTGTTTAGTCAAGTCATGAACATGGCAGCGTTTCTAGGTAGGAACCACAACTGGAGTTTCTTTCTTTCTGTTTAAGAGTCACTGAAACATAAGTTATATCCTGTACATATTCTTCTTGAATGTGATGTTGTGAAACCTTCTGAACTGTACATTTCATTGCTGCTTCTTCCCATTGCAAAGAAGGAAACATAACAGGGGAAATACAACCTCCAGACTGCAAATGTGTCATGGGAGGTGCGATGGTAGGTGACTATCTTGGCCTTGGTGATCATGAAATGGTTGAGTTTAGAACCTTTGCTGTAATGAGAAAAAATAAATTAAGGGAATCAAAGCAGAATTGATTCCCTATATTTCAAGAAAGCTCACTTTAGGCTCTTCAGGGAGGCACTTAGCAGAATACCTCAGGAATTTGCTTTTGAGGGCTTAGGTGTCCATAAGTGCTGGTCAGTCTTTAAGAACCACCTTTAAGAAGCACAGGAGCAGGCAATCCAGCTGTGTGGGATTGTGCTCAAAGAGTGGGGCAGAAGACCAGTTTGGCTTAAGAGGAAAACTGTCTCTGGAAGGGAGGTTGGGCTTTGCAGGAAGGTTGGGGAGCTGTGGTTTGTGTATGCAGGGAGAAGACAGGAAAGGCCAAAGCTCAGTTTGGTTTAAAGCTGGCCAGAGTTGTTTCAGACAAGAAGAAGAGTGTTTTTAAAGTATGTCAGTGGCAAAAGGAGGCCCCCAAAAAAATGTTGGACAGATACTTGCTAAAGGCTGTAACCTGACTAACAGGGATGAAAAAGAAGCAGAGGCATTCAATGCCTTTTCTGCCTCAGTCTTTAATGAAATGCTGGTAGACCTTGGGCTGTCCAGTCCTCTGAGTTGAAGGACTACAATTCTAAGAGCAGTGACTGTCCATTTGTGAGCACAGAAATTGTCCAGGACCAGATGTATCAGCTCACAAGTCCCTTGGTCCTGGATGGGATTCATCCCGGAATACTGAAGGAGGTAGTGGATGTTAACAAGTCTAAATGCTGTATCCTGCACCTGGGATGGAGTAACACTGGACCCAAGTATAAATGGGAAGAGGATGAGGAAAGGGATCTCCTCAGATCTAGTTACAGGACATGTGGGAATGATTCAAAGCTGCTCCAGGAGGAGCTTAGACTGAACATTAGGGAGCATTTCTTTACTGAGAGTGGTCAAACACTGGAATAGGATTTCTAGTGAGATGGTTCATGCCCCAAGCCTGTCACTGTTTAAGAAACATCTGGACAATGCCCTTAATAGCATGCTTTAACTTTTGGTCAGCTCTGAATTGGTCAGGCAGATGAATTTGATGATTGTTGTAGACCCCTTCCAACAGAAATAGTATGTTCTGTTCTAATCTCTGCTTTGTGGATAAAGTCAGTCTTTCCTCTGCTGTATTTGTGTGCTTCTGAGAGCTGCTTTTAGCTTATATCTCTAACCACCTTAGTTATGTCAAAGCTAAAGGAGAGGAAAGCTACAGAAACATGCTAGAAATGTGGGAGTTACTGAAATTGAAAATACCATTGTTTTTCAGGGAATGCTTTTAGTCCCTTTTTGTCATTCCCATCAGGTTTTAGAAAAAGATCACATAATTTCAGGAGTCTGTAGAAATAGAAATTTAAAAGTTCCTGTATGTGAGCTTGAGTAGTCACAGGTGGCTGTCCCAAACAATTGCCTGGGGGTGAAAAATAGAAATCCTGTTTTTGGGTGGGAACAAAGTTCTCATTTCTAGGGATTTGGAGTGCATTGATTCACTAGAGCAATTGTGAGAGAGTAAATTCAAATATCTTTTTCAGTTTGTGTGAAAGTGGGTATTTTTCACTTATGGTGCCCTTATTTTCCTAAACCACTTCTTCAATATTATACCAGGGGTTTTGTGGAAAATGCAGATCTAATTTGCCAAGGCAAACTATTTACAACAATATGAGCTGCATGCTATCAATTTGAGCATGAGCATAAGAAGGTGTTCGACAGCAAGCAAATTTCCCTGTTCAACTAAATTGATTTTTCGTGGTCAGGCTTGAATTGCATCTGAAGGCCAACTGATTGCCTGGCTTTCTGTATTGTTCCATGCACCATTCACTAGGGAGGGCAAGAATACCCAATTTGAGTATCTTCTGGGGTTCTGCCATGTCATATTATGTATGATATATCATATCTATTGTGTCTCATATACCACAGTGCTTGGGAGAATTGTTAGCTTGGAAGGAATGTTATTCCATTCTTCATGGGAAATTAGTGCAACATTTTGGCTTATGTTTGTGGCAACAGAACTTGTTCCAGAGTAGGTGAAGAGGCAGTGGGCATTATGGCAAACCCTGCAGAGGTATATGTATGTGCCATTCATGTGCTTTTTAATACAAGTGGGGTTTGGCATACCTCCTCCAGGGGAGCTCAGGACTCGTGGGTGGAGTGAAGCAATGCAAGTCCAAGTGCCACTAAGTGAATGCACGGTGTGCATGTGATAGGAGCTTCACAGGCAGGCAGGAAGGTGTTCTTTCCCCCAGAAAATTTGCAGACAAAGCATAATGAGAAAAGGAAGCCTGGAGCTCGCTGTAGCTGGATTCCAAGAGAAATGCTTCCTCTGCTTAGTCTTGTCCCTGATTAAGTGGGAGGGGGCTGTGCAGAGGCACAAAGCTTGCTGGCCTGCAGTTTAAAGATGAGGAGGAGGAGGGGGCTGTGAGCCCCCAGGCAGGCGTTTGCTGCAGCAGGCTCTACCCACTGACGCCCCTTGCCTTGTGTTTCCTTCCCAGCGCTTGTGGTGGCTGTCCTGCGCTTCATCCAGCTGAAGCCAAAGGTGCTCACCCCCTGGCTGAACATCAGCGGCCTGGTGGCACTGTGCTTGGCCTCTTTTGGGATGACCCTGCTCGGCAACTTCCAGGTACTGCTCTGCAGGCTGCCACTGCTCTGTCCGTGATGTGATCCCCGCTTTTCTAGCGGAGCTGCCCGTGATGTGGGCCTGGGAAAAGCATGTGCCCCGGCCCTCCCTTTACCTGCCACCTCTGTCTGCCACCTGTGTGCCGAGATGAAGGGCCACAATTGCTTTTCACGTGTCTCCAGCAGGGTTTGCACCTGCATGCTCAGACCTGACCTGCTGAGAGCCGCAGCAGGAGCCTCCTGAATCTCCTGAGCCCTGGGAGCTGGCACAGACGGCCCTGGGTGAAAGGGTTGAGCGGGAAGTTTGCAGACACATCTGTGCAAACAGATGCACAAATGCCCATGCAAATTTAGGCAGCTCGGTGTCCTTCTTTTAAAACATATGTTGCTTTAAATGCACCTCCTGCTGATCCTCAGATCTGCCAGGAGAGGGACACAGCAGAGGAGTGGCAGGACTTCTCCAGATGTGGTGGGTGTCTGTCCCATTCTCCCTCAGTCCTGCGAGGTTGTAGGAACAAGCATCTGCCACATCTGTAGGGATGGGTGTTCCCTGTGATCATGATTGTCCCTGTCAGGGCTGCAGTGAAAATCAAGGTGTTAGAGTCAGTGGGGCTTGGGTTTGACTCTGAGGCTCTGCCTCTCACTGGGGTGCAAGTAATGACCCCCAATAATGGCAGGAGCTGAGAAGGGTCAGTGCAGGCTGGCTGCTTCCCTGCCTTGGCATGACAGTGGCCCAGTACAGAAACGGTACTTGTTTTGTGAGGGGTGGGGAGGATCTCTTTGGATTGTACAGTCATTAGAAGAACTTGGTGTCCTTTACAGTTGGCTTTTTATTTTTCTTTTTGAATGAGGTGTGAGATAATTTGACATTTATGGACTTGGTCTTCCCAACCCAAACCCCAGGGTCTTATTTTTTCACAAGAGCTTCCCAGCTAGGAATTATGAAGCCTTTGTAACAGCTTTGTCTACCTTTGAGAAGAGTATTTCTAGTACAGGGCAGGCACTAGGAAACAGTTTAGACCTCTCCTTCCTTTTTTCACTCTTCAAATGATTATAATTTGACAGTAGATGCTTTGAATCATGTCTGGCTATAAATTCTGATTATTCTCTGATATCTGATTCTAACTATCCTTTCCTTGTTAGTTACCTGTATCCTTTCTTAGATCTTTTGCCAAACATGAAAACGTGCAGTAACGAGACCTTAGTCTGTGCCTCTGCCTGACTGCTGAGCTCAATGTGGCATTAAATCCTATTTCTGGAAAATTATATTTTGGGTATTTTAGAGGGACAATATAGCTGTGAGTCCCTTGCAGTGCTGACTATCTTGGGAAAGGCAGCTCAATCCCATTTTTGCCTGAATGATTATTTGGACCTACCCTTGAAAGAAATTCAGGTAGAGAGGAGGGGAGATATAAGTGGAGGCACAGCAACTAGATTGATGTCCAGTAGATTGTGTCTTACTTGATGGGCATTTGTTAAATCATCAAACAGGAATTAAGGCTGCAGGGAGAAGTTACAGACTGGTGGTTTCTTTTCTAGAAAAGCCTCAGAGGCAGAGGGAAAACAGGAATTGTTTGGCTTAAGTCCATGCTGGACTTTCTGAATGGATTTGCAGCCTCAAGGGATCTTTTTGCAGATTCTTGCTAGTTGAACCTGGCTGTCATTTTGCCTTGCAGTGCTGCACAGTCACTGAGCCCTGTGAGACAGGGCAGCCCAAGGAACAGGGAAGCACTGGCCCTCCAGAGAGGTTGGGTTTGTGTTGCCTCACACTCCAGTGGTTGAGGACAGGCAGAAGAGGAAATTTGGTGGGAGAAACTTGCCAAACCAGGAGATTGTATTTGTGTTTTGGCTTGTGCTAGCTCAAGGGGGTGTCAGGGCTCTCTGCTCCCTGCAGCTGGCACTGAAGGTGCACAATTTGCATCCATTGCAGGGAGCTGTATAAGATCCATAGTGATGCCCTAGCCATCACTTGGAGCCAAGGAAGAATTTATTTCTGAGCTCTGCATTTGTGAGTCTTGTCAGGGAGCTGTGGAGACAGTCCCCAGGCTAACTGCATTTTCCACGGTGTTCTTGGGCTTTGGGCAGAAGATCTGCTTGACTGTGACAGCTGTCAACTCACCTTGGTTGTGTTACACCTTACAACTCTGCCAGAAGAAATGATAGAGCATCTCTGTCTCACACCCCAGTGCTCCCCACTCTCCCCTACCCCACCCCAGCAGCAATCCAGTTAGACATCAGATAATTCCTGTTGTGTCCAGGCAATCACTGTTGTATTTGCTCCTAGCTTTCCAATGATGAGGAGATCCACAACGTGGGCACATCGCTGACCTTTGGCTTTGGGACGCTGGCGTGCTGGATCCAGTCTGCCCTCACCCTCAAGATCAACCTGAAGAATGAGGGGCGGAAAGCTGGGATTCCACGAGTGGCTCTCTCAGCCAGCATCACCCTCTGTGTGGTGCTCTGTATCCTTTTGTCTTGCTCCCTGGGAAGCCATCTGTTGGGTATGTTCTGCAGCAGCTCTTGTCACACCTGTCCTAGGATCTCAAAGCATTTTGGAGTGCTACTCAGTCTGTCTTCATGGCACAATGCTATTTCAGTGCCATACTGTGTAGTGATGCTTCCAGATTTCACAGAAAGGGACAATTTTGCAGGTGATCTAAAGAGAAGGAAATATTTCACAGTGTGGGTTGAAAGGTGTTCCCATTGCATGTGGTGGGCGCAGTGATCTGATCCTGTTCCCACTGGGAAACTCCTGGCAGGTAGGGGCCCACAGCCAGGTCCCCTCTTGCAGGCTCTGTCCCTGGCTAGCTGGATGCTCAAGCAAATCACTGACTTCTCTGCACCCAAGTCTTCCCTTCTGTAAATGTTTATCACCCTGGTCTGGAATCCTGGTCCCTATAGAAGAGCTGCTGTGCTCCATGGGCATCACTGGACACATGGCATCCCTTTAATCTCTAGCATCAAGTTCACAGTCTCCTCATGATGGCTGGATGGGTTGACTTAGCCAGGTGACTTTGTTCAATTTTTTTTCCCTGTTGTCTTTCAAACTGGTTGGTGTTTCTGCTCCCACTTGTTCTCCTTGACTTTCCTCTTCCAGATTTCATCCTTATGGCCCAGGGCATTCACATGCATGCTTCCAGGATCCAGTGGGGCCTAGTGATGTGCTTCCTGTGCTACTTTGGCACCTTTGCAGTGGAGTTCAGGCATTACAGATTTGAGATCATTTGTTCTGAGTACCAGGAAAACTTTCTGAGCTTTTCGGAAAGCTTATCAGAAGCCTCCGAGTACCAGACAGATCAGGTGTAGCCTGTCCTCTGGCAGGGGGGGAGGGGGGCAGGTGTGGTCCCGTGGGTGAAACATGACCTCATTTACACTTTTTTTATGAGTTTCTTTTCATGTGCAATCACCATGGTGTTGCCAAAGGGCTCTGAGGGTGGCTGTCTCACTAAGAGCCAAACAGCCAGAGGTGTCTGCTGGAAGAGGAGTGGATCCATCTCAGCGGCAGCCTGGGAGAACACAAGCTGCTTAGTTGGTGCCACCAGGGACTCTTTCTGAAGTGGCTCTGTTGCACTCCTGTTGCTCAAAACATCCAGCAGCCTGTCCTTGTGACACCCCTCTGAGACCAGTCCTGCTCAGCCCACCCCGCAGAGAAGGAGGTGAAGGAAGCAGACCTCTTCAAACAGCAAGAGTCTCCAGGAGTCACAGGTTCCCGAGTCACCAGACTGTCTTCCATGTGTTTCTCAGGTTGTTTGCTTTGCTGCCAACCGGGGGAACTTGGCAGGGTGAGCAAGAGCAGCTGTTCCTTCAGAACCTGGAATCAGATACGGAAGAGCCCAATGGACTGGCTTTCATGGCAAGCAGGCAGGCATTTCTTCCAGCCTGGAAAGCAGCCGACGGTAAATCTGGGTTTGGAAGGAACTGTGCCGTGATCAGGAAGTGAGCCTTAGCTGGTGCTGCCTTGGAGCCAGGCAGATCATCCCCAGGCCAGAGGGGTGACACAGTGGGGTGCTGTGCTTGGCTCCCTGGTGGGGACTGGTGGGAGTGAGGTGCTGAATTAAGATGAGGATGTCTGTGTGCTCTGAAGATGACCCAGAAAAGGCTGCTTTTTCCGTGTGTAGTGCTTCCACCACACATTGTGTATAGTGTTTCAAAAGCTTTTTTTTTTTTACTTTTTTTTTTTTTTTTTATGTTCACTGAGGGGGAAAACATTGTGTTAGAGACATCAGGCTCATCTGCCACGAGAACAGTACCAGTGGTTCTGGGCACAGGGTTTGGTTTTGCTCCTTGTGCAAGCCAAACTTCAGACATGCTGGTTTGGCCAGTTGTCCTGAGTGGAACCTGCCAGAGGTTTAAATGGGCTTCCAAGGTGCCAGGAGGGAGTTCTGCCCCAGAGGCTGGGTGATCTGTCTGAAGGCTGGAGGTATGAGAAGGGAACAGCAAAACCAGAAGGGCTTCTCCCTCCCTAAAGTGAGGTTTTCAAACAGGTCTGTTTTCAGAGGAGGAGCTCAAAGCGCATTTGAAAACCCGATTTTGGGAAGGCTGCCCTATTGGCTGGGCAGGGGAGCGATGGGAGTTGCTCCTCATGAGCATGGCTCCTGTTTTCCTCCACAAATCAGGCTCATCTTAGGTTTACATCTTGTCTGAGCTGCAGGAAAACAAGCAGAAATTAAAATGGTAGAAAAAGGCACTTGAAGGGGAACTCGTACTCCTCTGTGGCATTTCTGACAGAGGGAAAAGGCAAAAGGGCATTCGGTCTTCTGCAAAGGTCACAGGCCTCTCCTGAGAGGAGGAACAGTTGAGACAAACTGTGTTAAGTAGAAAGCTTTCAGCCAGCCCTTTATTTTCTGTGCACCAAAACCTGTTCTCAGGCAGCTGTTACAAATCCAAAGCATTTTTGGCTAGCAGGGGCTTGTTGTGGATTGCTGAAGGCTTCTTCCTTGTAGCAGTGTCATTTAGTGGAAAGCTTTCCTGGAAGGATGTGCTGAGAGTGGCCAAGGACACAGCAGTGTGAGGTGCCAGCTCCCTGGTGGCTCATCCAGGGAGCTCCTCCTGGGCAAGGACAGGAGGGGACAGGCTGGAGAACATACAGGTGGGGATCCTCTTGCACTGGCACACACGCAGTCCATATGGAGCACAAAATAGTAATTTGTTGTAAGGGTGTTTTACTGTAAATAGTCCACTGTGACCTTTTTCCCCTAAATAATGAATTAATACTTTCAGTTTATTATTTTAGCTTTTGTAATTTTATTGAAGGGAAAAAAAAAAAGAATGTGTTAATTTTTTTTTCCTTTTGCTCCTTTTCCTATATGCAATCCAAACTGAACTTCAGGTTTTTAGTGATAATTCTGTACATTTCTTATAGTATTTCTAACAGCACATTTCAGTACAACTAAATGACAACTGATATACACTGAAACATGACCACTAAATAAAGTGCTTTTATGGAGAAAGTGAGCTTTATTTTTGTCCCTACCCCAAGCATAGCTTTCTGATGGCAAAGGCAAAACAAAAGGTGAGTCTTTATTTACAGTGTAATGATTAACATTATCACTTATGGAAGCCAGGGACCATTCAGCCATGCAGATACACTTACTGTAACAGCACTAATTAGCAGGCTCTCTCTAGGAGCAGGATCACACCCATTGCCCAGCCCAGAAAGGCATTTGGGCTAGTTGCCCCACAGCCTGACCTGCTGCTATTAAATTTTTAGAAGGGCCATGCTGGCACAATGTGATTTCCTCCCCAAGTGCCTGTCTCTTCCTTGTTCTTTTCCCATCAGCCTCCCTCAGCAGGGACAGCTGTAGGTGTAGATCAGAGCTCAGGAAGGCAGCATGCAGATATTATATTCTGGCTGGCTGTGAGGGCAAGACACCCATGCATGAAGTGCCAGAGGCAGGGAATAAGGGAATGGGGATTTCAGACTGGAGTTTCAGACTACCTCTGACTCCACTACTACCAGGTGTAACCTCCCTGTGGCTCTCACTCTTGCACTGAGCCACAGCTGAAATCCTAAAATGGTCAGGGAGGTAGTACAGCTTCCTTGGCCTTAAAGAAAGGGCTGGGGAAGGTGAAAGCAGGAACACAGTGTTCACAGGTTTGGAAATAAAACTAAAAATTTGCCTTTTAGGTGCTGGGATCACTGGTGCTAAGACAGGAAGGCTAAATGCTGTGATGGAGTGAACACAATGAAAGCAAAGTTGTGTTTTTATTTACTACATTAGGAAAAGCTCCATGACCATCTGATCTACATTGGCACAATTTAGGTAAGGTGAAAGGGTCAGGGGTTCAATTCTCACCAAATGCAGCACGATGTCTGCCCTCAGGAGCAGTTTGGCAAGGTTTGCTCACAGCTGACCAGTGCAATGAACGTGTGACTGGGTGATACTGGCTGGAGGAGGAGCTCCATGGGTCAGGGCTGAGATATTTCAGAATTGCTGTCAGGCTGACTTTGGGGTTCAGCCAGTTGTATGCTATAGCCCAGCACCATGATGCAGCAGTGAAGTGTGTCCAGAATTTAATTTTTAAAGCTGTATTTGTACTCGACTTCATTCTGGGTAGGCTGGCTGTGGAGCTCTAAGCAGCTTCCAAATGCAAGTTGTCCTGTTTTGTACCTAGAGCTGCTGCAGACACAGCCAAGATATACATTGTTCCTTGTCTAAAGAGCCTGCCTGCAGCAAGGGCTGGCTTTTTCTGTGGCAGCCCAAACCTACTCTATTATAGCCCACAACTGGCATTTTCCTTTAGGAATCCTAACAGAATGTTTTTGACTTAGCCAGAAATCCTATCTGCAGGGAGAAGCTCACATGTCCCCCCTTGGTCCCCAGCGCTACCTCTGGGACAAGGGGACATAAACCTTGTTTGCAGACTGCTTCTAAAAATGACAGAGCTCACAGTGGGGCATCTCAGCACCAGATTTCAGTGGATGAGTCTGAAGGAAACATTCCCTTAGCTAACTGCTAGCTAGGAAAGGGGAGGAGCAGCAGGGCTCATGGGTGCTTGCTCCCTGCTCTGTTCCCAGCTCCAGCTGGCAGCAGGCCTCTGTCCTACTGCACAAGGGACCCCGCACCATACCCTCCATCCATACCTGCCTGCACGAGGCCCAAGACATAACGTGGATTTGGTCTGAAATTCTGATTATGGACAAAATTACCTAACATTTCACAAGGACGATTAGGTGGAGCACAGTCTTTTGTGCGTGCACCGCTCTCCCTAGGCGGAGGAAGGCAAGAAAAGTTCGGTGAAAGATGAGATGAGGCTGTAATAGGATTTCTCATCGTCCGTCAGCCCTGCGTTGCCCGGTCTGATCACCACAGCCACGTGAGTGTCCGCCTCCTCGGCTGCGTTGGCTTCTGGAACACAGCAGGGAGAGGGCAGGTGAGAGCTGTACTGACCTCCTCACATCAGGGCCCCTGAGGATGCCCCAGAACACTCGAGTGCTTTTAAAGGCTGAGACTGAGAAGGCAGCGTTTGCACGTGGCAGGGTTCTAGAGGAACCAGCTCCTGGCAGGCCTGCTGTGGATGGCTGTAGCTGCAGGAATGGACAGGAGCTGGCTGCCTCACCACCCCCTCCCCTCTGCCAGCTGATGGCTGTCCAAGGCACCTTGCAGGCAGCACGCACCATCTATCTGCTCGAGTCCTGTCATGAGGCTGTGGTCAGCCTATGGCATTTGTGAGTCACACACCCCCTCCCCCAGTCACTTCTCACAAGCTTCTTTTTGCTCCCTGAGCACAAAAGGCCACTGGAAGATGATCCAGGGAAAAGGAGGTAACTACAAGCTCCCACCAGCTCTGCTGCCAAGGCTGGGGAGGAGGTAAGGACTAACTCCAGGGACTGAGCTGGCTTAGACTGAGACCCAGTGCCATTTCTGCCAGAAAAATGATTCCAGCAAAAGCAGGAAATCAAATTAGCTTTCTCAAGCCTGGCTTTCCAGGGGTCAAGTCTTGGCAACCTGTAGCAATGTTTTCCTGCTGCTAAACACAACCTAACCGTGAGTGGCACGAAGAACCAGCCACGTAGCAACACAGCAAACACCATCATTTCCCCTGAGCACTGGCCAAACCACTGACCCTGTTTGTAAATGGGGCGTGCTTCAGCTCTGCTTCAGCAGTCTCTCCTTCCTGGCTGGTGCAAAGGCAGGTTTTCTACTTGACCTATTTTCCCTCATTGCAGCGCTGCACACGGACATCCCGCTGCTTGCTGTGTGCAAGCCTGGGTGTGCAGAGGAGGAGGATGGCAGCAGCTAGAGGGAAGGTGCTGAAGCGTTTCTGGGGGGCTTGAGAGAAGTCAGCAGGGCACCTCTGAAGAGCACCTGCCTCCCCTGCACAGGTGAGGGCCAGCAGGACTGGCAGGTCACGTACCTCGAGGGACATCTGTCAGGAAGAGGATGTTGTTGGTGGCGCACCCAATGCTGGCGGCGATCCTCCTGTAGCTCTCACTTTCTACCTTGGGCCCTATTTTGGTATCAAAGTGGCCATCAAAGAGCTGAAAGAGAGAGAGAAGCACAGGCCATTGCTGAATGCCACGTGAAGAGCAGGGATAAACCTCCCTCCCTCCCTTCCTGCCACAGTAATGAGGGCTTGGTGCAGCCATGCTCTCACAGTCAACTGCTTGGGCTGAATTCCCATGGATCAAACCCACTGCCCCACCCTCCTGTCACAGAATTCATACACAGAGTATTATTACAGCAAGGGAGGTTGTGAGGGGAGTGCTCTGCAGGGGGAGAAGCTGTAAGGAAGGTGGTAAGGTTATCTACCTCTAGGATATCACCTTCTGTAGAGTATCCAAACAGAAGCTTCTGGGCTTCAACGCTGCCTGAGGAGTAGATATAGACCTTCATCCCTGCTTCCCGCCACTTCCGGATGGCTGGAACAACGTCCTCGAAGATTCTGGAGCAAAACAGGGCAGCAGGTAAGGGCAAACCCAGAGGCACCTGGAGGGACATCATTAGCCAGGCACTGTGACAATTAGTTTTGTCTCATTAGTTTGCAAGGGGACTTAATTTTCAATCTGCTCGGGGCTCCTGAAACCAGGGAGTCTCTTCCAGCAGCAGGTGATGCAGAGCTGGGCAAGGAGATTTTAGAGATCTCACTCCTGGAATGCAGCCAAGCAGGCAGCTTTCTGCACAGTTTTTGGGTCACTGTAAGACAATTTAGCCTTGCTTTTAGAAATGAAACCAACAGGATATCTGTCTCTCCTGACTTGTTTTTGGGGTTTGTTACTTTCTCTGGTGGATGTTTACATTTTCTCTGTGAGCTCATTTTCTTCTTCCTCCTTCCTCATTTGACAAAACACTTTGTGAATTTATGGGCTTGTTTTACTTACTTAGAGACCTGCAATGCATAGTTTAACCAAGTATCTCTTAAATAAGATCAGGCTTAATTTCAGTTGTCCCTACTTATGCACTGCTGTGTTGTGGCTAAAACATAAAGTGGAACCTGAGGACAAAAAGAAGCAGAAAGGCAGGAAACACACAGGTAAAAGACAATGCAGGAGGAAACAACTGAAAGGGTCTGACCCTACAACCCTGACATGTTTATACTTGTTCCAAAATATAGTGCAATTTGGGGATAAAAAATGCAAGACGGAGAACTATAAGACTCTGTGCCTTAGACTCTTAGTTTACCAAGACATCTCTCAAATATTAGCTTTATCTACTGAGGTAGTGATGTTACTAGTACTTGTAAGTGGGGCTGTTCCCAGGAATAACTTATGCAGCTGTTCTGCCAATAAACCTTGAGGAAAGATGCCCCCCATACCTGCCCCCCGCGGAGAGGGCACACAACTACTCACACAATTACTCACTCTCCTTTGACGTGCCCGGTGGCATAGGCTGCCCTCCACATGTGGCCCTGCAGCTGCTTCAGTGCCGTGGTCTTCCTGTCCAGGGACATCTGCCAGTGCACGTTGTCCACAACCGCCTGGATGACGCGCTCCAGCTCCTCCTCCCCGCTGCCACTCTCCAGGGGGATCGGCACGGCCCCGTCCAGGCTGGAGTCCTCCTGAGCCTGGAAAGTGGCGTTAGAGCATGGTGTTAACAGTGCCAAGGTCGTGGGCTTGATCCCTGTTCACTGAAGAGCTGGGCTGGCTGATCCTTGCAGGTCCCCTCCAGCTCAGAATATTCTGTGCAATCATCCACGGTAAGAGGGGAGGGAAGAGGTGGAGCAATTTCAACACCTCTAATGTAGGAAAGTGGTCTAACACCTGCCTCCATGCACCCCTGTGCAGGACACTGCTTGAACTGCTCTTCACATGAGGGAGTACAGCTACGTCTGAATGCTTTTATCAATGGAAAATTGAGACTTCAGTTGTGTTTAGAACTACTTGCTTGGATTGTACTTTCCAAACCAAACAATTAGCATTACTACAGCCACATTGTAAATACTCTAATGAGAACTATGCGTGCTTAAGTACTTAATTACTGTAATTAAGGCAAAGAAGCAAATGCATCTGTCGGCTTCAGCCACAAGTCTCAAATTGATGCTGTGTCCCTGTACAGAAGCAGCATCCACTTCCCTGTGTGGAGCAAGTGCTCTGCCATCCCCCTGTGCTGCTTCCCAGAAGAGGTTTGGATTCAACAAGAGAAGGGCACAGTGCAGGCAAAAAGCTGGAAAGTCTTGGCTCAGCTGCTGCCCAGGGGCTGTGAAGGGCAAGCTGAGCTTAGGGAAGCTGCTGCCTGCCAAGCACAGCCCCAGGCTTTGGATGGGTGAGAATCCAACCATCGAGGCAACTGGCCTCCGTGGGTGAGGGCAAAGAGATAGGAACAAATGTGGGGTGACCAGTGACCTGAAATCCAAGTGACCTGAAGCCTCGGGCACGCTACGACAATGCAGAGACAAGGAATAACTCTGTTACTTAACCTGTTTCCTCAGAAGTCCGACATCCCGCTGGCACTCCTCCTCCTCCCAGTGAGCACGCAGATACTCCTTCACATTGTCTTTGATGTAAGGGAACAAGGTCTCCTGGCAGAAAAACAGGGGGCTGCTCCTTTAACCTGGCAGAGGTAAGGCTGACCGAGTTTTAAAGGAACCGTTTGCATATGCTGCCATGTACAGTCCTTTTCCCAAACTTAAGCTTCCCTTACAGTGCTGCAGCTGGTGGAACTTCCTGCCAAGGGTGTCTGCCTGGTCACAGCACTGAGCCAGCCTCAGGCCAGGATCAGCACAGGTGGATTTTTTTTACACAAATGTTTACGTGGCTGAAGGTTTTAAAGTGAAAGGTGGGTGATCACTTTTCCTGGGCTTGCCAAAAAATGTCTCAAATGGCACACGTGACCCCACATTCCCACCAGCTGAGGAGTACAAGGCTGTATGTACTCTGAACAGGTAAGTTAGGCTGTTGTATTTTTGATGGGGCACTTGTCCTAGCAAAGGTCATTCTGAAAACACATCTCAACCTCTCACCAAAGCTAGACAGCCTTTTAAAATGAAAAGCCTGGTCCAGTGACACTGAACTCCACAGAGCAGTCTTGCAAATTAAATTAAATGGGGTTTGGGAAAAGTGCCACAGGAAAATTACAAACCTTCTCAGAGATCCCAAGGGCAACCAGAAATAATTACAAATTGCTCTCATTAGTGGTGTTTCACGAGTCAGAAGCCACAACCAGCCACCGTGCATCTCTGCGTGTGGGAAAAGCCTCAGGTCAAGGAAAAGGGCAGGGAAGTCCTTCCTTTGGGTAGAGAACTTAATTGGGAAAAAACTAACCTGAACTCACCTCTCCTCAAAAAATGGCCCATAGTTCCTTGTTGTATGTCATTAGCTTGTTACTGAATTAAGAAAGCAGTGGTCCTGAGAGTGTGATGTGGTGGCAGAACTGCAGGATTTTCTGTTGCTCTAATACTGTGTTTTCCATGTTATTTATTTTAAAAACAATGCAAATTGCCTAAAGAATTACCACAAACTTGTCTAGGGAAATCAAAAGCCTTGTAATGCCCCCAGTTACTTTCTCATTTCCTTTACTTTCAAACTATCTTTTAAATAATGGAGGAAATTAAAGAGAATCCGTTGGGAAATTCAGCTGACCTGCTGGCTTAGTTTAACCTCCTTTACAACTCAGATATCAAAAGGACCCAACTGTTTTTCAAATGCAGTGTTTCATACTCTTGTGCTGACTCTGAAAGATCAGTGGGTTCTGTGATTTGGGGGATTTTAAAAGGGTAAAAATCTTGGTTCACTGGCAAATGCATCGGTCTGTGAACTAAGAGGGGACACCCACGTGACAGCTGGAGTAGTGAACAGCCAGTGAGACAGATGGTTTACGGATGTCAAGAGTGATCCCAGTCAATGATGTACCGAGTTTAATAGGCCACGAGTCTGTGTGAAAGAAAGATTCCAAATACTCTCTTTTCTGGTATCTTTCCTAAATCCACCCATCAACTGACTCGTTCTATTTCCTTACTTTGCAGATACAGTAATTCTAACATTACAGAAAGGATTAAATAAAATCGTTTGATATTGAAGAATAAATTGTCTGCTGAACCATCAGTGGACCTTTCAAAGGCAAATAGAGGTGAACTGAAAGACCAAATGAAATAACTTGTTCCGAGCATTTTCAGGATTTCCATCAAACCGAATTTTATTGAGAACCAAAACTCACTTGGCCTCCCTGCAACAGAAGGACTTAGGATGGAAACCCAAAGTCTCAGGTGCATGGCATTGTTGTTTGCACAGCTGCAAAACAGCTTCAAGGTGAACAGAAACAACTTAGTTGCTCTGTTAGATATTTAGTGAGAAACCTGGGCTGTCCAAAACCTGAGCTGTTTGAATTGAAAGGTATTGAGGGGAGGGAGGCAGCTATAATGCCATCTAGGCCCGAAGTTTCTTCTAGAGCACTGGAAGAACATGGACAGCACAGATGTAGGTCATGCTGTTCATCTGTTCGACTGTGTTAGCAGAAGCCTCTAGAAAGCCTGGAAGGAGCCTTCACCTGCCATGTGGGTCACAAAGCACCTCTGTAAGGCACTGGCCGCAAAGATCTACCGAAAGCCGTGATGTCTCATGGAGAAATCCAGGTTAATTATGGGCAGGAGAAGGGATACATCCGCTCGCTGTTTCAGCAAGCCGCTCCCTGCCGCGAACCAAAGCCTCCCGGAGAGGAGGGACCCGCGGCTACTACAATTTGCGGTTCCCCGAGCGCCTATGACCCGCACACTTCCCAGTCCCCTCGGTTCTGCCCCTAAACCGGCATTTCCAGCAGCCTTTAGCTTTTCCCTAGGCAAGGGAAGCCACTCGCTGCCAGTACGGTGCCTGTCGCGTACGGTCGGTGTGTCCCCCGCGCTGCCCTCCCGAGGGCTGGACACGCTCCCCCGGCACACCGCGGGCACCTGGCTGTACCGGCCCCTCCCGAGGGGAATAACCCCCACAATTATCGATTACTGCAAATCGCCAATTACTGAAATTAAGGCCAAGAAGCATCGCACTTCAAAGGGACCGCGCACTTGGGGCTCTCTGCAGACCCGGGTGCGGTGCTGCAGCTCCAGCCATCAAAGGAACAGCGATGCTCGAGGGCTTTTCCCGGATGAGGCTGCGAGCACTCCAACTGCCCTATATCCATGAAAAAAATCCCTGACCTGCCCGAATCTCCGCGGCAGCGACCTGCTCCCCAGCCCACCAAGGGGGCGGCCGATCGGCAAGACAAGGCGTATTTTCTCGTCAGCATTATTCGGAAAAACGCAGAAAACGGGTCACGGCTTTCGCTCCCGGCGGCACCTCGGCCTGCCTTGAGGGGAGCTGGCAGGGCAGGGCAGGTCACGGTACGAAGGGCGATGCTCCGGGAGCCCCCCGCGACGCCAGGGCTGGGGGTCACGGCAGGGGACGCGATGCTACCGGAGCACTCGCGGTGCCGGCGGCCAGCGGGTCTCACCTGGACGAAGGCGATGGGGGTGGTGGTGCCCTCGATGTCCAGCAGGATGGCGCGCACCTCCGCCGGCACCGGCAGCACGCCCATGGCGGCGGCGGCGGCACGTGGGGCGCACCGGGGACGCGCGGCGGCGGCGGGCGCCGCGCCGGCTGCT
>VXBN01003321.1:10000-20473 GCA_013397395.1 Sinosuthora webbiana | reverse complement strand
GGCCCGGCCCAGCCCGCGCGATGGCGGCCGCAGGGCGGCTGCTGCAGCCCCGCCGCGAGCCGCCGGGGGCGCTGCGGCGCCGGGCGGGAGGGCGGCGCTGATTGGCTGCCGGCGCGGGGATATAAGGGAGGCGCAGGCGGTGCCCGGATCTCTTCCGCCGCCATTTTCTGCCGGGCGCAGGTCTCCGCTGTCTCCGCCGCTCGCACGAGCACCCCCGCCGCCCTCGCCCCGCCATGGAGGACGCGACCGAGATGAGCGGCGGCCAGGAGGAGTTCGCCGAGGGCTCCAAGATCAACGCGAGCAAGAACCAGCAGGACGACGGGTAAGGCCGGGGACGTGGCGGGGGGAGGTGTGGGGGAGTTGCGCGTCTGTCTCCGCCGCCCGCCCTGCGGCTCGGGGGGGCGGCTTGGTGGCTGCGGGGAGCGCGGCCTTCCCTTCCCGCACCATGGCCGCGCCCGCCTTTGTGTCCCGGGCGGGTGACCCAGTTTCCGCGGGGCGGGGACACGGGCGGGGGGGGCCGAGCGGGGCCGTGACGTCAGCGGCGGCCTGTGGGGGCGCGGGGGGGCTCCCCCGGCTCTCCCTCACCCGAATCCGTGCGTGTGTCCTGCCCTCCAGGAAAATGTTCATCGGAGGCCTCAGCTGGGACACCAGCAAGAAGGACCTGACGGAGTATCTCTCGCGCTTTGGCGAGGTCGTGGATTGCACAATCAAAACAGACCCGGTCACTGGAAGGTCGAGGGGGTTTGGGTTCGTGCTCTTCAAGGATGCTGCCAGCGTGGAGAAGGTGGGCGCTTTTCCTGCGGACCGATGGCATGAAGCCAGCTCGTGTAGCTGTAGCGATCTGAGACTTTGTTTCTTTGTCTGCCTTTTAGGTGTTGGAACTGAAGGAACACAAACTGGATGGGAAGTTAATAGATCCTAAAAGGGCAAAAGCGCTCAAAGGGAAGGAGCCACCCAAAAAAGTGTTTGTTGGTGGGCTGAGTCCAGATACATCTGAAGAACAGATTAAGGAGTACTTCGGTGCTTTTGGCGAGGTATAGTATATTTGCATACACCAGCGGTACTCAAGTGTAGTCTTGTCTCTCTTTTAAGAAAGAATTTGTGAGGAGGTAGTTGGCCAAAACCAGAGATAGTTGAATCTATATGTTAATGATTTCATAAAATTGTATTGGTCTGATTTACAGCTGCCAGAAGTAGTCAGCATAGATTCTGCGCTGCCAGATGGTTCTGGTGGCTTAAAAAGTTGCTTACAGATTTCATGTATTATATTTAATGTTTATATTTATTTTTATTTCAGATTGAAAATATTGAACTTCCCATGGATACAAAGACGAATGAAAGGAGGGGCTTCTGTTTTATCACATACACAGACGAAGAGCCAGTAAAGAAGTTACTAGAGAGCAGATACCACCAGATTGGTTCAGGCAAGGTGGGAAAACTCTTGTTCTTAGCATGTGGAATCTATCTCTGTAGGCTTCTGTGAAAGCAGCTCACAGAATTCTCTTGGAATTCTTGATCAGTTAAAAGATTTCTGTCCTTACAGTGTGAGATCAAAGTGGCACAGCCCAAAGAGGTGTACAGGCAGCAGCAGCAGCAGCAGAAAGGAGGGAAAAGCAATTCTTCTGGTGGACGTGGAGGCGGACGGGGGCGTGGACGGGGTGAGTGTTCTCAGTGGTTCTACTAATATAAGTACTCACCAGACACTCAGGTGCCTTTAGATATTCCAGGTCGCAGGCTGTGTGCACATCTCATGTTTAAATCAAATGTGCAAAGTAGCATGTTAGTAAGTGGTGTTTTGGTGGTTATGGTTTGCTTGTTGAAGCTGAGCAATCTCATCTTGCTCTGATTGCATTGAAGTGGTGAAGGGGCAAAGTGGATGTAGGGTACAGCTTTTGTACACCCTTAGTGCAGTGTAGCCTGTGCAGTTACACTTTCACTTGAAAGGGATACACTTAATTGGGCCGTGGGCCAGAAACCAGGAGCTGTTTGCTAAGGAGTAGGGTGGTCACTGCTGTACCTTCAAATGGATCAGAAGAAATCAGCTGTTGTTACAGGTTAATGCATCTCAGTCTTTAAAGGTCAAGCAGTCACAGCTCAAACCATGCAGTAAGGCTCGTCCCGTGCTGTCATTTGGTGCTCAGGCAATTACTGATTATTCTCATATCCAGAAAGTTAGCTGAAGGGCACAGGAGAGGAGTGAAATAAGCTTTGAAACTTACACTTGCTCTACTTGGTTTCAGGTCAGGGACAAAACTGGAACCAAGGATTTAATAACTATTACGATCAAGGCTATGGGAATTACAATAGCGCTTACAGTGATCAGAGCTACAGTGGCTATGGAGGCTACGACTACTCTGGGTACAACTATCCCAACTATGGATACGGGCCGGGATACACAGATTACAGTGGTAAGTGGTTTTGCCCTCCATCCCGATAGCAAGAGCACGCACCCCCTCTCTGGAACATTGCTCTTACTCTGCCCATGGCTCTAAAGAGGAGATCTCTCTGCTGTGTGGAGTCTCCTTCTGGGGCTGGATGTTGATGCTTGTGGGTTAACGCTTGTGTTCCTTCCCCACTCGTTCCTGCAGGCCAGCAAAGCACGTATGGGAAGGCGTCCCGTGGCGGCGGCAACCACCAAAACAACTACCAGCCCTACTAAAGCAGTACCTAGTACCTGAGCAACAGGTGTGTACACGAGCGCAAGCTCCACTCCGACTATGTCTAATCTAATTTAAAGATCAATAGACAAACGAAGAGTAAAAACTTGCCTAGCATGACTTTTCCTTTAATTAAGCTTTTGTTAACTTAAAAAATACTTTTTTTTTTAAACCCAGCTTTGCCTACGTGTCTATAGATCTTTAACTTTGTAAAAATGTGACTTTATCTTCTTTAGTACTTCAGAAAAACATAAGAGTTTTTCTGGTTTGCGTTGTGTACCAGGTGGTCTAGAGGAATAATTAAACTTATTAGAAGTATTAACAGGTAAAGTACTGAAATGGGTACAACTTAAGGAAAACAAGAATGTTGTCTTCTAACTCTGACATTATACCTTGTTTGTACCCGCCAGCGGGAACTTCATTGCAGGCCGTGTGTCACCCTGACCACGTCTATCTCTGGGGTCGCACGTTGCAGGCAGAGCGCAAGGCATACACCAGAAAACGCTGTCCTGTGGTATGGTCTCTTCCAACTTCATGTACCAGCGTAAAGATTAAAGTGGAAAACTTCAGACTTTGGCTTCTTTTTTTAATCTTTTTTGGAGATTAAGTGTCTTTAACTTAAATGGTTTTTTACAGGAGTTAAAGTACATAAATGCCTTTACAGCTTAATCATTTGGTCTTCTGTTTAGTGTTGTATTTCAATTGTGGAACCTCATTTTAAATGTGCATTCTTTAAGATTTTAATGCTTGCTTTTTTCTTTTTATAGCTAATAGTGAAATCTGCAAACCAAAACGAACTTTTAAATCTGGATAAACATTAAAGATCATATGCATATGGACTGTCTGAACTAAAGTGACCTGACTTGTGTTACACATAAGTCGTTTAGCTGTATCAACAAATAATCAGAAAGCCTTTTGGCAGTGTTTCCAGTGGAAAAGAAAGTGATCCAGAGCCTGCTTACTTCTCTAAAGTGGATGGTTGTTGTTTTGGAGCAGCCTCCTAGATGGGCTGGATGGCAGTATTTGGGAAAAATAAATTACTGATGGGTAACTAAACAAACCTCTCTTGTGTTACCTTAATAAATATGCATATGATCTTTAACAGTGAAGAAAGGAATATATAGAAGACTTAAAGCAGTTCATGAAAATGGACCTTTTAACAATCCTGTAGTAACTGTCACAGAACTGACATGCATTTTGTCTTGATTTTTTAGGTAGAGATACTGCACCAAAAAGCCATCTTGCAACGCATCGTGAGTGAATGGAGGGTGGTCTTCGTGAGAGGAAATGACTATTTTGTAAAAGACTTTTAGTGTACGACACAACTGTGTCCAACTGTACATAGCGGCCGACTAGTTTTCTTTTATGGTTTTTACTTTTCTTTTTGCCATTCATGTTATGACACAATGTGGACTTGTGTTTATACAAACTTTATTTGTATAATTTCATGTTAAAAGATTCTCTAATAAATGCTTACTTAAGTGAGTGTTAGTCTTGCTGTCACCTTTAAGTGGTGTACAGTTTTACTACTACAGTTTTACTTGGATAGAAGGGCAGGTACCTCTCTGGAGATCAGGTTTGTACCATACATCCCATTCTTCCTCCTGATCTGTCCTGAGAGCACCAGAGTGCTTGGAATTAGCATCACTGTGGAAGATGGCAGTCGTGTCCTGCTCTCTGCAGCAAAGGGGAGAGAGTGGTCTGTGGCACAACATACCAGTGTTTCTCAGTGAAACAGTGAGTTCATACGCTGCATTTGTGCAGCACTGTCCTCCACAGCAACTGAGGGGCTGAGGGAGGCTTGTGCCACAGCGATTTGGCCTCATTGCTGCAGTGGTTTGTTAATACACAAAGCCCCACTAAGAGCCATGTTTTAGTTCAATCTCTGATCCTGCCCCTCTCCTTGGCCCTAGTGAGGTCACACCTGCAGTACTCTGTCCCGGTCTGGGCTCCTCAGCACAAGAAAGGCAAGGGGCTCCTGGAGAGGAGGGTCCAGTGAAGGGCTCAGAGATGATGAGGGGGCTGGAGCATTTCCCTACAAGAAGAGCCTGCAGGAGCTGGGCCTGTGCGGTGTGGAGAAGACCGAAGGGGATCCCAGCAATGCACATCACTATCTCAAAGGCAGGTGCCAGGAGGATGGTGCCAGACACTTTTCAGTGGTGCCCAGTGACAGGACGAGGAGCAATGGCCACAAACCAAAACACAACAAGTTCCACTTCATGAGGAAGGGCTTCTGAAGCGGAGGGTGGCAGAGTACTGGAACAGCTGCCCAGGGAGGTGCTGGAGGCTCCCTCCCTGGAGNAAGTGGTGTACAGTTTTACTACTACAGTTTTACTTGGATAGAAGGGCAGGTACCTCTCTGGAGATCAGGTTTGTACCATACATCCCATTCTTCCTCCTGATCTGTCCTGAGAGCACCAGAGTGCTTGGAATTAGCATCACTGTGGAAGATGGCAGTCGTGTCCTGCTCTCTGCAGCAAAGGGGAGAGAGTGGTCTGTGGCACAACATACCAGTGTTTCTCAGTGAAACAGTGAGTTCATACGCTGCATTTGTGCAGCACTGTCCTCCACAGCAACTGAGGGGCTGAGGGAGGCTTGTGCCACAGCGATTTGGCTTCATTGCTGCAGTGGTTTGTTAATACACAAAGCCCCACTAAGAGCCAAGTTTTAGTTGTCTCTAATCCTGCTGCTCTCCTCGGCCCTAGTGAGGTCACACCTGGAGTACTCCGTCCCAGTCTGGGCTCCTCAGCACAAGAAAGGCAAGGGGCTCCGGGAGAGGAGGGTCCAGTGAAGGGCTCAGAGATGATGAGGGGGCTGGAGCATTTCCCTACAAGAAGAGCCTGCAGGAGCTGGGCCTGTGCGGTGTGGAGAAGACCGAAGGGGATCCCAGCAATGCACATCGGTGTCTCAAAGGCAGGTGTCAGACTCTTCAGTGGTGCCCAGTGACAGGACGAGGAGCAATGGCCACAAACCAAAACACAACAAGTTCCACTTCATGAGGAAGGGCTTCTGAAGCGGAGGGTGGCAGAGTACTGGAACAGCTGCCCAGGGAGGTGCTGGAGGCTCCCTCCCTGGAGCCATTCCAAACCCACCCCGACCCGTTCCTGTGTCATCCGCTCCAGGGGGCCCTGCTTTGGGCGGGGGCTCGGACTGGATGATCTCCAGAGGCCCAGCCCAGCCCTCTGGATCCTGTGCCTGTCCGTGCCGCCCCCGGCTCCGGCCGCTCCCGGGGCTGTGCCGGCGCTCCCCCCGCGCTCCCCACGGCTCCCGGGGGCGGTGTCACGTGTCCCGCCCGCCGCGCTCCTTCCGGCCGCCATTTTAGGTTGGCTCGGTGGCGGCGCCATTAAAAACAGGGAGCAAGAGGAAGAGGGATCGGCGGGATCGGCGCGCTTGGCCGGGGCCGCCAGCGGGGCCGGGGCCTCGGCGGGGAGGCGGCGGCACCGGGGGTGGCCGGTGCGGGGCGGCGGCGCCATGTCGGATCAGCAGTTCGCTCTGGACTCGGCGGCGGTGGCGGCCGGCGCCGGGGGCAGCGCGGCGGAGCCGGCGGAGCAGCCCGAGGGGCAGGCGGGGGCGGCGAGCACCGATGGGGGAGGCGGCGGCGGCGGCGGGATCGAGTCGGAAGGAGCCAAGATCGACGCCAGCAAGAACGAGGAGGACGAGGGGTGAGCGGCGGGGGCGGGCTGTGTGTCCCGGGCGGGGCCCGGCGCCCCCGGCCCCGTTCGCCGCCCTGTTTGTTTACTTGGCGCCTCGGCGACGTCACGGGCCGGGCCGGGCGGCGGGGGCGGTGTCTGGTCCCGCGGTGTACAGACGGTGTGGTGTCCCTGAAACTACGGACCCCTTTTACTTATTTTTCTTTTCAGCGATGCCTTTTGTATGAGTAGAAGTGCGTTGCGTGCGTGAAGACCGTAACTCTGTGTAGCCGAATGCTCTGGTCGCATTGCCCTGTGCTGCAAACACTACAGTGTTATCTGAGTGCCACAGGCGTCAGGCACCGGGACTTCTTCCCAGCCTGAAACATTCCTCTGCTCCTCACGGAACTTGCTGTCGGGAGGAGCATGTTAGGTGGTGTCCGAACTTGAGTAGGAGTCGAAAAGGCAGGAAGATGGGTCCGGGGGAGGTTCGGGTTATGCACCAGGAAAAGGTTTTTCAGCTAGAGGGCGGTTGAGCAATGGAACAGGCTCCACAGGGAAGTGGTTACAGCACCAAGTCTGACAGAGTTCAAGAAGCACTTGGGAAATGTTCTCAGGCACATGGTGTCACTCTTGGGGTGTCCTGTGCAGGGCTGGGAGTTGGACTTGGTGATTCTGATAGGTCCCTTCCAACTCAGCATGTTCTATTACTCTGTTTTATGGAGAGTAAAGACAGCTTTTAATCCTCCTCGGGTCTCTGCCTGGGACAGTGTCCCTTTTGTATTGTCGGTGAAATTTGTAATAAATCCAGTGACAGGCTGATGTGCTCTGCTGTCTCCTCTTGGGCCCCTGAGAAACTCGAGCTGCAGGTTAAGGCAGAAAATAACCTGGATAAAGAAGCACTGATTCTTTTGTATATTTTGCAGATACGTGCTGCAAAACCTTCCTGAGTGTCTTCCTCCTGTAATAACCTGGGATGTTGCTGAGAGAGATGTCAGTAATCTGGGGTAATGCAGAGAGAGAAAACAGGAACCCTCTTTTAAGTATTTTGCTGGGATTAGCAAAAATTAAACTGCTTTTGTTACTTTTCATCTGTTCTTAACAGCTTTAAATGCATTTGGAATTTGCATGTTTGTTTTACTTATTACCCTTGAATGCACAGCAATTAAAGGGTTTTCATGGGCAAGCTCAGGTTCTTTTGAGGCGACTGAGCCTAGAAAAAGTTGTCTCTAAGTCATGCAGTGGCACTGGGCAGTGATTACATGCATCACACGTTGACTTGTAGTCTAGTTCAGTCTTTTTGACCTGTCAATTCTTAATGCTGTACAGGAAACAGAGTGCTTTGGCAACACTTCTGGTAGTAAAGGGGGAAAAAAAAGCAGATCTGTGATACCTTATTTAGCGAAATCTGAGGTTTGAAAGCTTTCCCAGTGCACTTCTGGTAACTTATTTTGGGAAAGTTAGACCAGCCAGACTGGGGGCTAGGAAATGTACGTATTTTACACGCTTTTGGCAGCCCTGTGACACTGCTCCTGAGTTGTTGTGCTCGTGTTTGTGGTGTGGCCTTGCCCTGAGCTCTGTGTCACCTTAGAGCAGTAGTTTGTGTGGGGGCACACTGAAGCAGCCGTGGTTTCCTGCTCTGGGAGTGCATTCGAGGTGCAGTTACTGCGTGGAGAGATGAAAAACCTTCAGAGGCTGTTGGTTTCAAACTCGTGTTCTTCGTCTGTTCGTCCCTGGGGATACAAAGCAGGGTCTGTATGTTAATATCGAGACAGGTGGTTTGTGCAGCAAGTGTCAGTTCAGTAGTAACTGCCAGAGCATCACTACCCCCCACGTGTCAGAAGCACGATGCTCTGTGTCTTCAGTTTGGCTGCTTAAAAACCCTCCACAGAACAGCAGACAAGCTAAGACAAGCTTAATGATGGGTGAACAGAGGGCAGAAAGCTCCTCTGATTTACTGTCTGTACAGGCAGGAGGCTGCTGGTTTGCCAGGGTGGGCCGTTTCTTCCATGAAGACAGTAAGAAGTCACAGCTGGTGGAAAGGCCTGTTGGTACTTCGCTGAAGAGAGGTCTGGAACTAATTGGAAAAGTGGCTAAAGGGATGGGGAATTGGGGCTCCTTCTTTACAGATTTGGAGACTTGTTATAAGAGCATCTGAAGCTCCTGAACCCCTCATCTGTATGGATGTTTGTTAGAAACTGAATGCTCTTGGTAATTTTGTGAGAGCACAGCTAATTCAACAGAGGTGGTTCACAGGAGAAGCTTTTGATTCGGGAGAGTTTGAGTTGTGGAGGTACAATGCTCTTTTACATGATTGGCAGGAATATTTGTGCGTGGGAGGTGGAAGGGTTGGAAACCTGATACAGCGGTTTTTCAGGTTTTCTGTTAACTGTGTCTGATTGTGAAATAAGTTGGGACAGTGAAAATGGGCAAAGCTTTAAGGAAAGCCCTTTTATAGATCATAATGGATCATATTTTTTTGGTTAGAGCTCACGGTAAAATCTTCTTTATCAATATTAGAAGAGATCATCTCAAGTCAAATCCTCTTTTGAATGGGTTCCTAAGCCTTATGCCTAATAACCTGGAATGTTTCATTTGTGTGTATACTGGCTTGGTTTTTCATATTTTAATTTTTTTTTAATGCCTTACTAACATGGTAGGATGGTTATGATTTGATTCTAAGCTTCCAGTGTGCTTTTGAAAACACAGATTATGAATTACGTGCTGTACACATCTGCCCAGCAACGCTGGTGCTATAGAGATATTGGAAAGACATTCTCTCAATGAGAATGGATTATGCCAGGTGTTTATATAAAGTTTTTGTGAGGAAAGAGAACTTCTGACTGTCCAATACTTCGCTTTTTCTTAACTGCTTTCTGGGGAAGAGAACTTGGCTAAACTTTATTTTAGGTTATTAATTTGGGCATATGCCCAGTCCGACTGGTAGATAAATGCTTCTGTTTTAACCACACTTCCTTACAAATCTAATCTGCCTGTGTGTGTTTCATGAGCAGTTGTGTGGAGGCTCCACAGATAACTGAAAGAAATTAAACCTTTGTGGGGTTGTAAAGAAGTAGTAAAATATCTTTTTGGTGCTGCTAGTGGTTTGTTGGGACAGCAGAGTAAGCAGCTGCAGGAGAAGACAGTGAAAAATGTTTGTGTGTGTGGAAGTCTTTATCTGTCCGGGCCAGAATCATTTAAGCAAGTTGTCAAAAAGTGCAGGCCTGTGTGTGTAGTGACTGATAAAATCCTGCCAGTTCCGTGCATTAGGCAGTTGAGCTCATAAAGTTTGGCAGAGCAGGATTTTGGGTAACACACATTTACAGATTGACCGACTTGTCTTAACAGGAAAATGTTCATCGGTGGCCTTAGCTGGGACACAACCAAGAAGGATCTGAAGGATTACTTCTCTAAGTTTGGGGAAGTTGTAGACTGCACTCTGAAGCTGGACCCCATCACTGGGAGATCGAGAGGCTTCGGCTTTGTACTCTTCAAGGAATCGGAGAGCGTGGATAAGGTGGGGTTAATGTGATGCAACACCTCCAAAGTCAGGTGTCACAGAGAAGGGGCTCCCCAGAACCCTGTGGGCGTTGTTTGACATCTCCTGGTAAAGATGATTCAGGGCTGTGGTGTGTTTAATGTGCTCCTTGAAAAGGCTTGCTTTTGTGAGCCATCTTACTCGTGATGCTGTGTCCAGGACTAGCAGTGATTCCTCAGGTATGGATTTGGGCACTTAGAGGTTCTGCAAGCCATTGGACTTGGGCACTTGAAAAACAGAGTGTGTAAGTGTCTGCTGCCTGCTCCTGTGAAAGCAGCATCTGCAAAGAACTTCAGTCCTGTAATGTGAACCCCTAGAGTAGAACCAGTAGCTTTGATACATTTGGGCTCTGTCCAAGCAAAAATTAGCTGTTAGCTTTTCTAAAGTGCTGTGGATGCAGCACATAGAAAAGTTTTCGCCTTCATGACCTTTGTGATATCTAAAGTACAGATTTTTTACTTTACAAGGTTTGAGGATGACAAGAGTACTTCTTGAGAAATATTATACTCTTGCTTCTGTGATGGGTAATAGGTGGTTCCAGTTGTCAGAACTGACTGTGTCAGTGGATAGTGATCAAAAATCACAGAACTCTTTGTTTTGGTGTGATCCAAGTATTGAAATTTTAAGCAAATTTGACCTTCCTCAAAAC
>VXBN01003321.1:0-5000 GCA_013397395.1 Sinosuthora webbiana | reverse complement strand
TGGGTTGGGTTGTAGCTCCTATTTCATGTGCCCTGTCGCTGTGTGATTTTAATAACAAATTATTGGACAGTGTTAATGGAACTGGAAGTCTGCTACTTCACTCTACATTGGAGCATGTAATAATGGTCTGAGCTTTAATGGCTGGGGGATTTCTCACTTTGGTGAGGACAGTGGTCTGTACAAAAGTCAAGAAAGCATTTTCTGTATTTTGGGCTACTGTGAATCAGAAAATATGCATGGATTTTACTTACTATCTTCAGCAGCTGCCATAGTTGTAGAGGATGCCCAGCAGAATGTGTCCTGGAAACAGGTGAGGTAATCAGTAAGCACACCCGGATTGTAGTTACCTTTGGACCTCGCTGATGGCTTGGGTGTTGCCGTACACGAGAAAAACACCCCGAAGAGAAACTTAGTGGGCAAATTGCTGCAAATGACCTTGAGTCTGTAACTTCATTTCCAGAGGGTGGACCTGTGTTTAACTGCGGTTTTGTCTCCCAAGCAAAAGTACTAGAAGTTAGTTTACAGGCTGCCTCACAGCAGGGTAACATTTAAAATACCCTGTATCTGAGTGAAAGCTTCTGCACCCAATCTCTGCATGTCAGAGGTTTGCTTGTCACAGCACCGATTCCTGCTCAGTCCAGAGCACAGCTGTAGCAGTGACTGTACTTTTGGGTTAGAGTTGAAAGACGTAGAACAGCACAATCTGCTTGGTCTCAGGCACAGAAGAAGGAGGGGTTTTACCCTACTAAAGGTTTGAGCTTTGCTTGTAGTCGGTTGCCCTTGTGAGTTAGGGCCTGATGTGAAATGTGTCCGACCAGGCCAAGGCGCGAGGGAGCCACAGCCATAGGGAATGTCAGCATGTGGTCTGAGGGCCTGGTTGTGCCTCGTGGGCTGCCCAACACCGTTGTCATGGGAGTGTTTGCTGGTGCTGTAAGGTACTCATTGGGAAAATACTGACAGGTAATGAAACCTAGAGCTGAAGGGGAAGGTTACTGGCCAGCTGGCTTTGTCATTATTTGCTGTTTTGTTACTAGCAAGTATAGAGCTCTGTGAATGTGTAATAACTTGTTATTAGCTTCTCTGAGCAAGTGAGGACATAAGGGAGTGCTGTAACCACTTGGGCCATATTAGGTTACTTGTTTGCTTTTACGGTCCCTTCAGAAAAAAAGGTGTGTCTGAAGTATGGTGTGTTCTATGTGCATCTGCTGTTTCCTTTGCAGTAGGAGATGAAAACTGAGTGCTTGCCAGCTTTGCTCATAGTGGAGTGGAATTAACCCCTGAGCAGGGAGATCACCTGGACTTGCCCCTACCTGCTGCTTGCAAACAGCTGCTGCCTCCAGTCCTTTTCTAAATCCTTAATTTTTGTCCTTGTAGCTTTTAAATAGGACTAAAAGCAGATTGACTGGACAAGTGTGAGATGGGATTTACCTGCTCTGAACAGTTTAATAAGCCTATGGAGGTTGTGCATGCTGTTCCAGCTTTCTGTTTAACCTGTGATTTGCAATGCTTGGCCAGTGCTTACCTTCTGTATGAAGACTGTAGCTTATTCTACAGTACATGCTAGCAGTTACTAATAAATGTATTAAGCCTTTATATTTTCCAGTCTTTGCCTAGTTCTCAAATGCACTTGGCTACAGGAATGTATTTTTTTTATCCCTAGTCTGTTTCTTCCCTGTTGAAGAACTGGTGTCCTTGATGACTTACTGAACATGCTGAGCTGTGTATATACTTCTGAGAGAGAAGCTCCTCTGCTGCTTAGACTTGTTGGAGGAACTTCCCTAGGTAATGTTCTTCTCAATGTGCAGCTGGATAACATCCTGAATGCTCTCTTGGAGTTGGTTTGGAGCAGGGGTAGGTTACACGATCCCAGTTACTGCTCAGATGTCCAGTACAGCTACACGCAGCTTAGCAAGGAGAGCAAGTAACGTTTGATTAGCTTTTTGCATTAGAAAAATTTGAAATCTCAGGAAAGAAGGCATCTGGAATCTTCCCTGTCAGCTGTGGTAGAAAAGCTGTGACCTTTTTGTCGGTGCAGTGTCATTATCTCTGTGTAGGCAGAGAGGTGTTGGCTGAGCTCTTTGGTTTCCAGATGTATGGGAAGTTAAAACCAATTTTGGCTCTTGTGAGCAGTGAGGAGGAACGTTTTCCAGGAACCTTGGAGTTTCAGTCTTGTAAATTGGAATTAGGTGTTTCTCAGCCAGGAGTTCCCTTTGGCAAATGATAGTCTGTCATCATGCTGCCTTGCTGCAAAAGGGTAGCTGAGCTGGGATTGTCACTGCTCTCTGCTACACCTCTGGAAGCCCAGGGCTGGTTTTCACTTCAAATGTCTTATCGTATAAGTACTTGCAAACTTTATGCTTGAAGTTAAGAGCTGGCAAGGTTCCCTGCACATCATCTGTAAGGTGACATAGTCCTTCCAACCTTTGTTCATAGAGATGGAACTTGTATTTTTCCTTGCTGGAGGAATGGGAGGGTTTCAGTGTTACATACAGGCAGCATGTTTTGGTCAGGCTGATGGTCTCAGCCACTGATCTCAGCAGCTTGGCTTCCCTGCCTTCTAATTCCATGATCCTCATCCCATTATCCCAGCACTGGAGCAGCCAGGTGACAGTGTACTCACACAAATGTGTTTCCTGCAAAAGACCTGTGAACTGTTTTTTCAGGATTTTGTCCTGTGCATGGTTTTCTCATAGATGACCATGGAAATCCATGCCTTGCTAAGAATTACAATCAATTATCTGTTAGAGCTGTGTGTTTGTGACTAAGTAGCAGAGCATTTTGAGATAAAGTCCTCATTTTCTTACAAAGCAGCTTAAGCTTGTGGATAGAAGTTTGCAACCAAATAAACTTCAAAAAGTGACTTCCCTCTGTAGCTCAGTCTAACCTTTTTAGTAAGGAAAAACTAACATTCTTTTACCTCATAGTGAGAAATTGTGTTATTGAAATAAGTCAGCCAAGACTCTATTTTCTTCATGCAGGAAAAGCCAATTCTTTACTCCCATCACTGATGTCACACAGTTTTCACAGACCTCGTGTGCAGCACCTGTTGCCTGGTGGTTTTCTTACTACTGCATTGTTTGGTCACAAGGGGATTTCTCTGTGTGTGTGCTCAGATTCAGGCTGTTTCCAGTGTACAGCAGCTGTAACTCTCTATACTGTGTAGTAAAGAATTCTGATTCAAGTCTTTTCAGGGTAATCATTGCCAGCATCAATTTAAATCAATCGTTCCTTGCTGTTTCTATGCATGATTTGGGTTGTCATCCTTCATCCTGGGGGATAGAGTTGTGCAAAGGTTCCCTGATGCCTGAACAATCCTTTAGTTTCGGCGATTAAAGCTGGGAGCAGGAATGGATCCAGGCACACCCATCCCCTCTCAGGGCTGGCAAACAGCTGGAAATTGAAGCTCAGCACTCATGGGAAGACCTCCCTGCTAAACTTTGTCCAAAGTATCCATATGGTCCATGCCAAGATCATAATTTTTAAGCTTTTGTCGTTAAAAATCCTCTCTTCAAGGACCCTGACAGCAGTTTTGGGTAAAAGTGTTAATATTTTGCCACCTGCACAGCCACTGCCCTAAAGCTGCACTTGGGTGAAATCTTGAAAGGACTCTCTACAGCCCTGAACTTTGTCACTCTCCCTCCCAAGATTGCAGTAGTTCCAGAAATTACACAAAGGAGGCTTCCATTTAATCACCTCCCTAAATGAAGCACCAATCCTGCTCTTGTGAGATTTGCCTTACTAACAAACAGCACTTTCCCTCTTCCCGTGCTGGCTCCCACAAATCCCCAGGCACCTTCAGGAGAATTTGTTTAAAGGACCAGACGTCCCAGGAAAATCCAAGGCAGCTGGGAAGTCGTGTGAAAGCCCAAAATGCTGATTTCTTCCAGCATTGCTCCAGTGTTGCCACCTAGTGCTGCAAAAGGATATGCAAGGAAAATTAAATCCAAAGGAGTTTATTCGTTCCCCTGGTTCTGTAGGAAAACTTCAACCTGCAACAAGATTTATACACACAAGAGCTGCTCCCAGAGATTTTTTAACAGCACACCAAAAACCCCAGAGATAGAAAGACATCCATAAAGTCCAGGAACTGCTCTGCTCCAAATTCCCAAGACAAGGGGCTGGATCTCCCCTTGTTAATGTTAACTAACATTAATAGTTTGTCTCACACCTAAAGTTGAAAATAAAATGTAGAACCTTCACCAGCTTGATGTGGATTTAGTTACTCAGTAGTAAGTGACTGAAAAACTACTGGAAATTCATGATACTCACTCAGCCAAGCCACCCTTTTAACTTCATTCTGGAATTCTGGAAAATAGACACAATCCTGGAAAACAGCCTGGTTTTCCACGGCAAGGCTGTTGGGAACTGCTGGAGTATTTCCATCTGTTACCCACCTAAAAAGAGTTAAGGCAGAGCCCATTATTTCCGCACATTTGCCTAGGCACATCAAAACCCCTCCATGATTTTATCTAGAGGATGCAAACAACCTTTTTGGGGAATTTTTTTTGGATATACAAAGTGAGAAGGAGAAAAATCTTGCTGTCACCTCTCATGCCCTAAGTCATGACAAAACAGTAAATGTTTATCACTAAAAACAGCAAAGAGAGGTTGAGCAGGTGGACTTTGTCAGCCAGTGTTTTACATTATTATAAAAGGAAACCTCTCCTTGCAGAAGTTAGTAGTGAAAATGTTAAATGTGACAAATGCTGGATTGGCTGTGAGAGGCTCAGTTTCCTGGGAGATCAGTCCCACTCGGATCAGGGCACAGACAGTTCTGGTATTACTCACTTTGCAGCTTCTTCAGGCAGCTCAGCAGTTCCTCTCTATCCATGTGGTGTCCACACTTTTTCCACTCATCCCTCAGCTGCTGCAGTGCTGTCCCAATTTCCTTCCCAGAGGACACCCCCATCTTCTGGAGATGGCGGCCACTGACGGGGAAGGAGAGCACAGTCCATTCCTGCATTTTTTCAAAAGCTGCTCCTCTCCTTGCTACTTCAGGA
>VXBN01003320.1:69-21040 GCA_013397395.1 Sinosuthora webbiana | reverse complement strand
CCGGTGTTTTGGCTGACTACAGTTAAATATAGTTTAAGTAGTTCAGGTCAGTGGAACTGGCACTGTCCTCTGCCACCAAAACAGGAAGAAATAATTTTTTGCCCTTTGAAATATATTTCAAGTTGATACACCTCTCTTGACGAATGCAGTGTTTCTCCAAAAAAATTTTAAATCTGAGTGATTTCTCATTGTTAGGGGTTTTTTGGTTGATTTTCATTGGTTGGTTGATTGTTTCTTTTGTTGTTTTTGATAATTTGGGTTTTTTGTTTTCCTGACAAAATTAACTGAAGATTTTTTCATTTTAGCAAAATAATTTGCATTTATCTGGTGTACTTCGCTTATATGAAGTAAAGCTGAGTGTTCTGTACACTTCAAGTGATAGGTTTCTTCTGTCTCTTTCTGCAATATGCACATTTTGCTCTTCACCTTCTTTTCACACTTTCAGAATAGAGAAACAAGATTACTTTTCTCTTTGTTATTACTGTACATCATTTCACCAAACAGAAATCTTCTCAACAACCCCAGTACACTCTACCTGCCTGAACAGAGATTCACCACTTAAAGAAGCTCTTTTCTATTGTCACAGACACATGCACATTGCCTGAAATATTAGCACTGCTCATCTAAATGTTATATTGAAGTTTTTATGAGCCATCTTAAAAACTTTGCTTCCTTTCAAAAGAAGAAAACAAATGCAGAATTCTAATGTTTGTGATCCTTCAACTAGTGAAGTGAGATAAAGAAAGATTTTGGCCCCATGTCCAAGCCTAGGTTATACATTTTTTCTTCAGAAAACCTTTCCAAGAAAAAGATGAGAAGTGACTTGTTCTTCTGCACCCATGTATTCCGGAGGTTTAGACTGTGTTTAAAGTCTGAGGGGAAAGGTCAAAGATCCAGAACAACTGTTGTTTTCCACACTATCTTGATATGTCTGACTAAGCTCAGATTTCCCAGTTCCTGGGCAAGTGTTCCAGCCACCCGCATAATGCTTGGAGAGCATATGGCAGCACCACCAAGAGCAGCAGCTCTCCAGAAAACAGCACTCTTGCTCTTTCTGCATGATAAAGACAAGACAATGCATCATAAAACTTAAGGTTTTTAGTCTTCTTTTATAAACACGTGAGAATGAAATTCATCTTTTGGCCACATTAGTACCCTAGGTGTCTAGTCTAAACAGGTCTTCAGGCATCTCTTCATGGTGAAAAATAAGAATTAAATGCCGTCAAAAGTCAGCCCATTCCATCATAAAATAGTTGGAACAAACGATCTACTATAAATTTTTATCTCTCAGAGATAGAGCTTAGACACTTAAATTTAATTTTAAAATCAGCTTTCAAACACCTAAACTTTAGAAAGATGAGTCTTACTTTTACAGGGATTGACTTAACAACATAAATATGTACTTTGGGGTACTATTAGGCTGGGATGATATAAAATTAAATCTTTTAAATTGTTTGCATATGTTTTTTTCCCCTAAATTTGCCTCTTTCTTATGGTGTCAGAATGTTGTAAATGCATGGTCTAGAGCTGCAGAATTGTGTGGTCATTGGAGGCTACAGCAGATTCATGAGGCTACTGCCATGTATTCAATATTTTCATTTTAACTTGTTATCAATGAAAATTGTATTTCCTGAATAAGAATGATTTGTTGTCTTTATTGTGACTTACTGAATATGTATATAATTGCCAAGAATAGGTTTGTGTTCTGTCTCTAGAACAAATGAGTCTGTTCAAATCTCATTTCTCTCTGTTACTTTTGTGGGTTTTATCATATACTAATCCTCCAATACATTTAAATTGTGATCTGGCTCTGAATTCTTAGAATTAACTAAAGGTCCCAGATTTTTAAGCTTTACAGAACCTGTGATTTTAATTTCAAGGTTGCATCATCAGCATTTTTAAACAGTTACGTGATAAGGATAAAGAATCATCTTCAAGAACAATTTCTCTTCCATATCATCAAACTCTTTTATAGTCTTCACATCACAAAGGAATGCTGTATGCTTTTCAGATCGTCAGCACTTGCTGTGATTGAGAAGTGGATGATGTTGTAATCTCTGTCAGAGTCAATGGGCAGCTGAAGTTGTTTTTTGAACTCCAAACACTCCTTTGATGTTAGTTTCTTAAGTGCAAACTTAGAAAAGGAAATTGCTATTGTAAGCATCTTTTTGACTCATATAATCTGTTTTTATTGGTATATGTTGGATGGAAGGTTTGTACTCTGGATTTAAGTGCAATCACTTTTGAATTTTCCCTTCAAAAGTGTCTGCTTTTTTGTTTGTGTGTTGAACTCTGCTGAACAAAGAAAAGATTAATTTTTCCACATTACTGGAAAAGCTTTCTTTTCAATTACACTCAAGCAGCAGCTCCACTCCTAGTATTTCACGTGTAAAGGCAATTGATTGATATTTCTTTTCTGATAAATTGTGTATTAAGTGATGAGAGACACCCAAAGCCACATGCTCTGCCAAATTGTGAAATTCTACCTGATAATAATTCATAATTTTAATTAAAAAAACCAAACCAAACAAAACAAAACAAAAAACCAAAGCAAAACAAAACAACAACAACAAAACACACACTCACAAAAAAACCCAATCCCAAGCCAAACAAACTAAAAAGCCACTTCATTTCTTTGGTTGTTCAGAAGGATTTTTACATGATGAAGATATGCAATCATGGCCATCAGTGTTCCATCTTCTTATCAAAATTGAGGAAATATGCATTTTGCTTTCTGCTTCTTTTTCCTTTTTCTTCTTTCTTCTTTCAATAATTCATCTAGAAACTCTCATAGGGTGGCTAACATGATTTATGCAATGAAATTAGGCTTTGATTAAGATATTTAAATCTATTTTTTCCCAAAGTATGTGCATGTGCATATATATATATATATATATATATATATATATATGCCTATCTTCATGTGGACTAATATTTCATCTCCTGTTACAGTCAACAGAGAAATAGTTGATGTAGCCCTTGGAATATAGAAATCTGACTGCCTCTAGATACATCTATATGAGCAAATTAAACAAGGAGGAGATGGTGGCTCAGGTATTGGATGTTAATCATTCACAGTATTGAATTGTCCTTTGTCTAGTTTTAGATTATTTTAGAGAGTCCTTACCTGAATAATTCCCAGGCATGCTTTGAAACATAGCATTGATCAGACATTATTTATAAAAGGTAATTTGGATGGTTCCAACCTGTTTTGGACATATAATTATACTACACTAGTTGAACTCCAGGTTTGCAGAGTTCACTTATTATTTGTAAGTTTCTTGTGCCCGGTAAGTTTGCTTTGGTTACCCACAGACTGATATTTGCTGATACCTGAGATGTTCCACCGGGCCCTGTCCAGCCATCAGAGCTCAAATAGGATATGGAACTCCCCTGGATTCTCTGCTGCATCTGTGAGCAGCCAGGAGATGTTCCATATAGTCTAGTGTACCTCAAATGATGTTAGATATTTATGTGGGGCCAACTGAATTAAGACCTACACTTCTTCAGGGTGAGCTGAAAAGCTGTCTTGGTTCCATTAATTGTATTGTTGCAAGAGTCTCAGATGGCATCAGACTGCTGTGTTTGGCCAACTGGATGTGTTCTAGGAAGCTAAAGCATTTTTTGTTAGGCTTTCATAGAGTTTAGGACAATCTAAAAAGGATTAAAAGGTCTCCTTTTCAGGAAAGGAGTATGTTTTTGTGGGTTAGTATGAAGGCCATTTTGAGTAGTCTGTTCTGTCATGAGCTGGCATGAATCTTACAAGTACTCTTCCTGTCCAGCAAATATATTCTATGCAATTAATTCAGAAATAGGTGCCTATTCTGCAGATATTCAGTTATTAGTCTACTTATTGCATATCAGTATAATGACTCCTCTTTCCAGGAGCACAGACAGCATTTTTAAGCTGCTTGTTTTGCCAGTGTACCTGCAATCATATTGATGCAGCCAGATGTTATTTATATGTATGTAGATCTCCTGCTTGCCTTGCGAGTTCAGCTGACCTGCCACAGGTACTCACGACTACTTTCGATGACAAGGTCAATCTCTGCTTGCAAGCCCTGCCACCTCCTTGCAGATTCTTTTTTTGTATTTACCCACAGTTTTCCACTTGTGTGACAGCATGTGAGTATTGTGCTTTTGCCTTTTTCAATCCTTAGACGTTTTCCAGCTTCTCTACTAACTGCAGTGGCTGTGCTGCCAGCTGCTCCAACAGAGGTGCAATCACAAACTGGTTGTTATACTGTCTACTTGGGTTTGTTGCTTTTTGCAAATGTCAGCATGAGATTGAATTGGAAGTTTTCTGGCAGCTTCTGGTTCTTTTATACACACAATCTTCCTGTCTCTTCTTATTTCTTCATGTAAGAGAGGAAATGTGTTAGGTTGCACTAGGCTCTCTACAGCTGTTTTCAACTTCATTTAGTTTAAATTAAGCATGGGATCTTCTGCTATCTTATAGGTAGGTGAATATCAAACATATAAGGCTTTAACTTATTAGTTTCAACCTTTTCAGTTAGCAATTCCAAGAATTTATTGTCCACATATTCAACTGTGAAAATTTAACTTTTGTTTTCTAGGGTTCCTGCTCAACCCATACAACTCTAAAGTCTGACAAACCTGAGAATAAAATGAAACAATATTTAATTAAAGATATCTTCCTTAAATTCTGGAAGTTTGGAAATGTCCCATAAGAACCTTTCTGTCCACATTTTGGTCTCAGCCTCTCATAGGTCATTGTCCTTTATTTCAATGACTCATGGAAACTAGTATGAGAGACATCCCTGTCTTTTTGTCTTTCTCTTTTTACCCCATTTGACTTTCACACAAATGGGTAAGATCCGGAACCATCATTCCACCATACCTAAGGGAATAGGTATTCCCTTATCTTAGCCTTGAGGAGTCAATTAAAATCCTGTGCTTCCTGTACACCCTCTGCATCTTTGCTTTAAAAAGAAAACGAGTGCTTCCTCCTGCTGGTTTCCTATCCCCATCTACCCATTTTATGGTGAGTAAAAATAGGCCTCCTTGAATCTCCTATGACATCTCATCTGTATTGAAATTTTCCATCGCATCTGTACTGAAATAATTCCTATATTTGGAATATTTTATTTCATTCCTCATTAACAAATATTTTCACGATTCTGTGAATGACTGTGTTATCATCTTGAATGTATTATGCAAATACATATGTATAGAGACAGATACAGTGTAAATTTGAAATTATTTGCCACTGGAAACAGGGTAAGGTAGATAGTGTAAGATTAATTCTAGCCCAGAATACTAACCCTGAGAACAATATGTACTTTCCCAGTCCCACTCTATAATGTCCAGTTTTTGTTAACTACCCCAAATTTCCTTCCTCCTCTTTTTTGGTTTGTTTGATTTTTTTCCTCTTGTTTCCAATGAGGAAATTCAAGATTTTATTTTTAGCTCCACTTGACAGCAACTAGAGTTATCACAAAATCATAAAGTTGGGGAAAGGGCCTCAGAGACAGTGCTTGACGCTGGTTGTATGCCAGGAAGGTAACTCCAACATGGAAAAGAGCACCCCTGGAGAGATGTATGATAGACTGGGCAAGGGTGAGAATTCCCAAGTTGTCTCATATCTGGTTTTTCAGGTACCACTTTACATGTGACAGGCTATCAGCTGTGAATGCCCATTGCATTCCTGTTTCATCATATTTCAAAAGTGTATTTTGGTTGTTAAGATTCAACTCTATAAGCCTTACTTTTAGTCTGACCTTTTTCACAGTCCACACCATGTCATCTTCCACCTAATTAGCTATTTCTTCAGAGATATTTTGTGAGTGTGTCTCACTTCTCAGTTTTAGACTCTAAGCCTGATTTGATGAGCTAATGATCCTATTAGTAGACTCAGCATGCTAGTGACATTTCAGAAATAGTTTATAGGAAAAGATTGGGAAATAGTTTGTGCTTCTTACACATTACTTATTTTCTTCATGTTCCATCCTTCAAAGAATCTGCATTATGACATTTTAAGGATAAATAAAATAAAAATATTTTATAACTGGGTGGAAACATTCTGCTGATTCTCAGTTTGCTTGGGAAAACTGCTCTTGAGGTCAGAATGTCTTGCTTCGTTCCTAATTACCTAGGGAGTTTTTGGGTGTTTTTACTGTTTACAAAATTTTGCTGTATTTGTTTTCATTTGAACTAAATTATGACTGGAAATTTTCTTCCAATCTCCTATTCTGACAATTTTCTACCCTAATTTTTATGAAAAAGTCAAGCTCTGACTGTAGCAGCTAATCTGTGGCTTGAGCAGCTAAGAATTCAACTGGTATTCAGGGATAAGTTTCCAAATTTTAACTATTAGTTCTGCAATTAGAATGAGACAGTTTCCCTGTGGAAGATAGGAGTGGAATCCAGAAGCTACAGGGAATAGAAATATCTGGAGATATGTTTTACTGCTTTGATAAGGGCTGTGATTTTAATCAGGTGATTTTGCACCACACTGGACAAAATCATTCCACTTCTGAGCAGTGCTGGAGATACAGAGTGGGTACAATACTTAGTGGGGTACTGTGCGTGAGCAGAGCTCACAGAAAGCATGATGTGACATTCTCATGGTTAGCAGATATGAAAATTAACAGCTCTATATTTCCTGTTCAAAAATATTAATGTACTAGCTACTGCTGTTATCAATGTTATCAGAAAACCTTGTAAATAACAAACATCTATATTAAGTCCTTATGTTCACAGTTTCATCTGGTCATGATTTTTCCTAATTACTACTGTAATTGGAAGGAGTACAGTTATAATCCACACAGACTTTTAAAGAAAAACAATCTTAATGTGAATCTAAATTAGACCAAAGCATTGATGAATTTGAAAAATTAATTAATTAATTTTCCAGTATTTTCAAGTGTCTGGCAATGCTGATTGAGTGAAAGACACTGGCTTATGAAAATTCCAGCTTTCCATGTCTCTAATGGAGTTGTGATTCCTGCATAGTGCCAAAGCATCACAAAGAATTGGTATTATGAGTATGCACTTTCAATTCCAAAGGACTTTTTAAGTTTCTGACATAACTGACTATATTTATTAGTCTTCTATTTTAAAGTCAATAGTGTCCTGTAAAAAAAAATGAAATTAAGATAAAGCATTTTCCCCTTCTTTTTTAAAAATGAAGCAATTTAGATATTTCAAAAAATTGATTGAAAAAGAGCATAATCTTTTAATGGTCTAGTTCTCTTAGAAGACCTCATCTCGTCTAAAATTACATTTTTCCCCTTTCTGTAGTTTTTATATCTTACACTGCACTGATAAATTTGTAGAATGGTATTCAGACTGGTTCCCAGACAGCTTGTTTACAAGCACTTTAATATGACTGACTACGTACTTCATCTTTTGGACTTGGACTTTGCCTATCCTCTGTGCTGCTTCAATGTCTCATGAGAAAATAGAAGTATGTGTAAAAACAAGACAAAACAACAGCAACAACAACAACAAAACCCCAACAAAACCTCACTTCTCTAAGATATGGCTTGTCATATATATTTTTTTTTAATCTTAAACCTATTTTCTACACCTTGTCCCTTGAATTTTCTTTAGCTCTTGGTCTAATAATGTACCCTTGCTAGGATTTACTCTTTGGAATAGTACTCAAGGTCTTCTCAGCTCTCTTGTCTTCTTACGTAATTTACTTCTATTGTATGTTTCTCTTCCAGAACACCTAGAGAGCTCTTTGACCTTTTTTTTCACTTTCCTTTTCAACCTGAAGCCTTTCACATATGAACTCGTTATTACCTGGCACAATGCTAACATTCATAGAAGCACATAATGGAATGACTTGGGAAGGGACCTTAAAGATCGTCTTCCAACCCCTTACCATGGTGGCAAGAATGCCACCCACTAGAACAGTTTGCTCAGGTCCACATCCAACCTGGCCTTGAACATTTCCTGGGATGGCTCAGCCATGACTTTTCTGCACTGCCTCCTCCAGTGACTCATCACCCTCAGAGTAAAGAATTTCCATCTAACATGTAGGCTTAATCTCTCTTCTTCTAGTTTAAAACTGTCCCCTCTTGTCCTATCACTATCTGCCTGCGCAAAAAGTTGCTCTCCATCTTTTACATAAACTCCCTCTAAGTGATGAGATGTCCTCAATCTTCTGTTCTCCAGGATGAATTTTCTCAATCTGTCTTCATAGAAGAGGTGCTACAGCCCTCTGATCACCTCTGTGACCTCCTCTGCTCTGCTCTAAGAGATCCATGTCTGTCCTGTTTTGCAGGGCTCCAGAGCTGGACGTAATACTCCAGGTGGGGTCTCACCAGGGCAGAGCAGAGAGGCAGAATCCCCTCCCTTGATGGGCCACGCTGCTGTTGATGCAGCCCAGGATGCAGTTGGCTTTCTGGTCTGCAACTGCACATTGCTAGATCATACTCAGATTTTCCTCCACCAGAATCTCCCAAACCCTTCTCCACAGGGCTGATTTCAATGAGTTCATTACTCAATCTCTACTCATGTCTGGGACTGCCCCAACTCTGGTGCAGCAGCCTGGACTTGGACTTGTTGAATCTCCTTAGGTGCATGTGGGTCCCTCTTATCAAGCTTGTCCAAGTCCCCTGGATGGCATTGCTTCCTTCTGGTGTGACAACTGCACATCTCAGCTTGGTGGCATCTGCAAATTTGATGTCATCATGCTTCTCCAATTCTTTGCTTGTTTCTTCTACTCTTCTCCACTCTGCCTGAAACCTGCATCACTGGAGGGAGTTTTTTGACCCTAGTGCAGGAAGGACCCAGTTATCTGCTATCATCTCTGCAATATTTGTGCGATTCTTTTCAATACTATATGAAATTAAATATAGATTAAACATTATTTAACAGACTAATAAAGTTGTCACGTGTTTAAAAAAAAATGGAGTAATTCTCCCTTCTCTAGTCATTAAATCTCCTTTCTGTATCTGTGCTTTTCTGTCAGGGGAAATGGCCATTTAGGAAAGAGGAAGTATGACAAAGTGTTGCTGAAGATTTGCTGTTGATAAGCTCAATAGCTAGCTCATCCAGCATTTTATTTCATATGTCAGATACGGTAGATGTATTTTCATGCAGCTTTGCAGTCAATTTTACCAAGACATCAGTCCAAATATTCTTCTAATTTACTTGTATGATACACTATGAAATAGTCTTTGCAAAACCTACCAAAGATCTGCACTGCTGTGTGTTAATTTTCCTCCCACCTTCTTTGTTGTTGAGGTATTCAAATTATGTTCAACATTCTTCAAATGTAAAAGAAAACAGCTTAGTTTTTTAAATATCTATTTTTTCTCCTCTAAATCCTGATACACATGGATCCTATTTATCAATTTTATCTTACAGTGTAAATGAAAAAAAAGTCAGAGAACACTGTCTTTACTTTTACCATTCTTCTAGATGTACGATTACTTAGCGTGTTATGTGGATGGAATCTGAGCAAATTTGTTAAGATTATTAACAAATAGTTGTAAAATCAATCCTTCAGTGGTGCTTTTCAATTATGGTATTATCTTATTCATTCTCTCTTCACTTCATTTTCATAAATAATGCCTCCTCATGTATTATTCTAGATGTAATTTTCTAACCACAGTGCTTTAAAATTTTGTTTGTTGACTGAAACTCCATTGTGCTCATAACTGAATGCATATGGATCAATAAGAAAGTGAACTTGTCTCTACTATGAAAAGTATAAGAATAAGATGAAAGACAACATATTGACACAAACAGAGGGGATAAAAAACACAAAAGGAGACCAATTTTCCCTATTTTATGAGTATTACCTGACTTTACAATTTTTAGTTTGAGAATGTGTATTTTATTTTGAATTGACTAATGTCTGAGAGAGACTTTTTTTTTAAAACTGCATTGGTTTTACATTTAAAAAAATATGACTAGTTGTTGCTTATGCTTTTAAATATACAGCTATGAATTCTGATACACCATAAGAAGAACTTTTTCATTAAAGGACATTGTCCATTGTCATAATTGGCATGGTGTTGGCTGCATTTTGTTTGTGTGTCTCCAGCTAGTGACTTTTTGGTCTATGCCATTCTATTAAAGGGACAGGAAAAAGCCAAATTTTGGTCTAAACTTGAGCTACTTTGGGAAAACTGACATCTTTTCAGGGTCTTTTTAATGTAATCATATTTCAGAGTATTAAGGGTCTTTTTAATGTAATCATATTTCAGAGTATTATTTTTTGTTGGAGGTACCTTAAGCCTGTTTTATCTTAATATTTTCTGAATTTGAAAGTATACTATAATTCTTACTTCTAGACCACTACTTCACTATTGTGTATGCTTTTAGACTTGTATTCTTGGGCCCAATATGGTTAAAGGCTGGATATTCCCACTGAGCTTTGGCAACAGGTAGTTCAGATCGATGGTGAATTTTTGTGTTCTCACTTTCTTTGATAGTGCAGCTGAGCCATCAGCAGCAGTACCACAGTTTAGGACTTGTACAAGCCAGCCCAATGGCTGCTCTTTGACAGAGAGAGGAGAAGTAGATCAGCAACAGCAATTCTGTGATTGTTCCTTTACTTAGCTGTAAAATTTTGCCCAGATCTGTGATGCTGATTTTGCACAGCCTGGTTTTTGGTAGTGAGTGGTCCACAGAGGTGGCTCCTGTGAGCAGCTGCTGGAAGCTTCCACGATGTCAAGCAGAGCCAATCCCTGATGGCTCTGAGGATGGACATGCTGCTGGCCAACACTGGGGCAATGAGAGAGGCTGGTAGCATCCCTGTGATAACATATTTAATAAGAAAATCCAAACAAAATTGGGTATGCACAGTTTTCACTAGCCAGAGAAGAGGAGGAAGTGAGAACATGTGAGGGAAACAACATGGAGACACCAAGGTCAGTGGAGAAGAAGGGCAGGAGGTGCTCCAGGCACCAGAGCTGAGATTCCTCTGCAGGCTGTGGTGAGGATTCCTCTGCAGGGTGAAGCAGCTGTGCCCCTGCAGCTCTTGGGGATCCATGGGGATGCAGAGATCCATCCACAGTCCATGGGGATCCACAGGGGATGCAGAGATCCACCCACAGCCCATGGGGATCCATAGGAGATACAGAGATCCATGCACAGCCCATGGGGATCCATGGGAGATGCAGAGATCACCCACAGCCCATGGGAGGTGCCCACACTGGAGCACCAACACCAAAGACAAATTCACAAACATTGCTCTTCTGGATTCTGTAGAGACCACACTTTGGAAATTGTCATTAGAGTGGACTGTGTAATCCTTGTCATGCTTCTGATTAAGGTGAGGAAAGACAAGGAAATGGTGAATGTAACTCTAAGGAAATGCAATCTGGTTTAAGCACTGATTATTAGAGAAACAGCACAGATAACTTTGGACATCATTTGGACATCCAGGCATGAATAGTCTGTGTGGATGGCTCCTCTCAGGCATAGTATGTGTTAGGGAGAGCTGGGAAAGGCGCAAGATCAAATCCAAGTGTAGAACTTGCTCAGAAGTAGAGATTTTTTAAGTATGGGAAATTTTAAGTGAATGTTATAGTTTGTTTGCTATCCACAATAAATCAAAAGCATATCTTTGCTCTGTATGTCTAGAGTTAGCTCTTAGATACTGTAGCTTCTTAGGGAAATTGGTGTTCCTGTCAATTTTCCAAATAATCCCTGCCATTAAAATGATGAGACTGTCATCTCCACTGGTTGGTTGCAGAGGACTTGGCTCTTGAGCAGCTGTATGAATCCAATTTGAGTTTTTCACAGTTTGTGAGATCCCTGCCCCTATGGCACATCTACCAGGAATTAAAATGGTTCCCTGGAAACCCATCTCTGCAGTCAGTTAAACCCAAGATGTTTGAAATGAGACAGCTGAGCTCAGTGAATTGCGTGTTTCTGTGTAACTTTATTTTGTCAGGGCTTATTTGACTAGCTGTACATGTTGGCAGCCACTGACAAATACATTATCAGTGGTCTAAACAGTTTGATTGTTTTAACAGAGAAAAATGGATTGTACTTGATGCATTTTTCAAGTGTTTCAGACTAAACTCTCTGCACTACAGAAATGTGCCTGATGCTTTCACAAAACCTATATGCAGTAATTTAAAATATTCATCATCATTCCCGAATTCTTTTCTCATCTCAGTTCTGTTTTGTTCTGTGAAGATTTTGTTATCAGAGATAAACTATAATGTGGTGTTTTGGATAAAAATAATGATAGAAAGAATTATATGGAAATCTGTTACCAATTTCAAAAAGCTGGGGTTCCTCATTACAATGGGAAACATTTATTTGATCCTGGATCTCCTATAGCCCAAGCAAAGTTCAAATGCAGATTGTGGTGTATGACCATGAGAATTTCTATAAAACTCTACCTTCAGACAGCTGCTTTAATAATTCATATTTGCATCAAAAAAAGGAATTAAAAAATATATATCAATTAATTAAAATTACTGGGGCATAGAGGTATTCTTTGTTTCATCCACAGTCTGTTTGGCCTGTGTCATGATTAGGGAGTAACAGTATTGTAAATTTGCCAAAGCACCTCCTAAACAACTGCATCATCTCCAACTGCTTTAATGCCTGTTTCAGAACCACTGCTTCCCCACCAAAACCAGTGTTTTAGGAGGAAAGATGGCATACACAAGGTCAAGTTTTGATTAGGAGATCCCTCTCTCTAAAACACACCAGAGTCATCAGTACAGACAGATGAACACTGAAGCATCTGAAAGTGTGTCAGAAAACAGACTTTAGAACAGAAATCTATCAACCCAGAAAAAATTATTGTCTCACCCCTTGAAGCCAAACTCTCAGTGATGGTAGGTGTTCCCAAGCTGCAGCCCTGCCATCTGTGCTATAAAGTCATCAAAAGTGGTATGTTTCTACAACATGTTATTTCTTTCTATTACAAAAATGAACAGGCTTGAATTTATGCCATTCACTTAAAATTAACCTCAAAGTGTTAATTCTGTGTTATTCTTTGATTTGTTAAAGTTCTAACTGTTTCTCAGATATCTTCAGCAAGCTAATGGCTTTTCGTTTGCTTTGCTTTGACCTTACCAGTGGGATTTCTTAGAGAAATAAAATTTAAGTGATCATGTTGTATGTCTGTGTCTCCCTTCCTTCTGCTTGTCCATAATTTTTTAACCTGTCCACCAAGTTCAATGAACTTTGACATAGACACAGTAATTTCAAAGATGCTCTGTTCCTAGACATATTGTGAAAACAGACATCTAAGTACTTGAGAGAGAACGTACAGCTGTCTGCAGTATGACCTCAGCCCTTGTCAAACAGCAGAGAATACACATAGAAGGACTGCATTTAAAACTTCTACAATCAGATAAATTTTATGTCCAAACCATATCTTCCTAGATAACACTGGAAACAGCTCCATAGGAAATGAAAATATATGGTTTAGCTTGTTCTTCATGGAAATTTTGTTTTAACATTTAAAAATGTTTCTTTAAAAACATTTCAGTTGTACATTTCACTGTATTGCATTTTTAAGAATACCTAACGCTACATTTCTCTTTTTACATTCTCACTGTTTTTTTTTTCCTTTTCTCAAGAAACTTAGAAATACTCAGTTCATACTCTACACCTGGATATGGAAGTGTAGAAGCCAGAATGAGCTTTTCTTTGTATTTTTTGGCTTCTAAAGTATCTGAACCCTTACATTCTTTTTCTGTTCCTACATTAGCACTAAGGGAGCTGTTTTGGAGATTAACTTTACCATCTGATGTCCTGCTTTCTATAAACTAACCTGAATCACCTTTACGAGATCTGTGCCATGCTGTGAACCTAAGTGTTGCAATCTGGACAGCTATTTGCCTTCTAAGCCACAGCCAAAGTTTTCAAGTTAATAGCATGTAATTAATGAACAGGAAATCCTTCTATCTTGCACTGAGTTCACTTTTTTCTAGACCATGAATTCATAATGAAGAGCCAACAAAATTCCAGGAAAAAATACCCAAAAGGGAGCAAAGAAAATTAAGGTTAGGCTCAGTGCAGATGGAGCACATCTTCACACAGAACATCCTGAGGCAATCTACTCAACAGGCCATCCCATCTGATGAAGTATATCATTGTCTTGAAGTTTAATATGACAAGTCTGCTTTAAGTCTCTTGTTTATGCTTCAGTATTTGAACACTATGGAAGGATCACAGTGGACTTCTTCATCTACCTTTATTTATTGGTCATGCATAGGAAAAAGAGGGCAGACAGAGGTCCTCACCCTTACAACACAGTGAAGTACCAAGCTCAATGTGTGGGAAAGGATTTACACAAATTGCAGAATTATAAGAATGAGATATCCATAATAAAATTACTTTTACTGAGCCCTACAGAGGGACTCTTTAAATACACCTACAGTGCATCACATGTTTCTTTGCAGGCAAAAGACATCTCTGCTCCTTCTAACCAAACTTACACAGAAGCAGCAGTTCCCAAAGCACCCTTGTGACATAATTCCATTCTGTGTCTGAAGACATTATCACAGTCCTGTTGTTGTGACAACAAAAGACTCTCTGTTGCTAATGCATATGTCTCAGAAACAATTAGAGAAATACCACTGTCCACAAATTGACTTTAATTATATTAGTTCAAAAATTAGTCTCTAATACCATACACTGGGGAAAAGTTTGTGATAAATCTCTTCTTTAATAAATGATTCCAGGCAGAAGAAATCATTTATAATGCCACAAGCTATATGTCCCCTTTATACTCTTAACTTTTTAGTTGAACCTAAGAAAAATATGTGAAATCAACAATTCTATTCCTACTACTTCGGAACATGCAATAATCACATTTAATCAGGAGGTCTTAAAAGGAAAGTGAACATTTCTTGTTAAATGCCTTGCTTCTCCTTCTGAGTATTCGAAAACGTTCAGATCTAGAAATCTTTAGCTTCTTATTGCAATGAATTTTTTTCACCTTGCATTACAGTTTTAAGATGGGAATTCATGACAGGATGCATCTGATTATATAAATCTATCCCTTCATAAAAATGGGGATCATTTGCCACAAAGTTTTCAAGCCTCATTCCAAATAATCTTTATCCCATCTACATTTTAATGATATGATTTTCAGATTTTTTTATCTCATCTTTTCTCTTAGTTCTTTACACTAATTTACAGTTTGATGGTATTTTAACCTTAAATACTGTTAAGGTTAGTGGGACTATTACGCTTCCAGGGGTATTCTGTCAAGCCTGTGGATCCTTTCCAGTCCTGGACTTTTGTACAATTACAATGTTTTTACCTGTCATGCTGTGGAAGCAGAAAATACTTGGTTTTGTGAGCTTTATATATGTAATCAAACATTACAGATTCACCAAATAAAAAAAGCATTCTTCAAAGAGAATCTGTTGTAAGATCAATCCTGCCAAAGTTGTTGGTTCTGTGTTACTCCATTACTTTTCTGAACACCTTATTTTCCAGGTGTCACTGTAACAACATGCAGTTGTCATGTCACAGAGCAGCAAGTGTCTTGAAACTAATTTCTTGTTTATTTAAAAACATGTTCCATGTGAAGCATTTTTTCCTTTTTGTAAGTGGAAAAAGCCATCATTCAAAAATAAGCATTAACAAAAAACCTCACTGTTTCAAAAACATTTTAACAAATTATAAAATAAAAACACAAATCCCCCCAACAGTATAAGTTTATCTTTCCTTTTTATTTATTTATTTTTTTTTACATACAATAACAATAATAATGATAATACTTACCTCTGCAATTCAATTTACTAGTCAAACTGCATTACTTTATATTCTCACTCAGTGGCTGGAAAAAATCACAACTGCTAGATTTGGTAGAGTTGAAAAATGATAGTATTAAGCACTAATTGCTTCCTAACTCAGTAATTTTTCTAAGATGCAATTAGATGAAGAAATCAGGTCTTCACAATTCCTAAATACCCCTCAGCAAAACTGATGGTTGCGCATGTGTGATAAAAATCCTTCCTCAGCTGAGAGACAGTGGATCTAAGATCTGTCTCACTTTGTAGCTGAAATGCACATCACTCTGGTATAGATTCAGTCCATAAAATCAGCACCCATAATGGCAGAGAAAAAATCCATGTGTTCTTGGGAGACCATGGATGATACATTTTGTCAGAATTTTGCCATTTCTGAGGACCTGGAAGGTTCCAAAATGAGGACTGTCTCAAAGGATCTAGTGACCCCAGAAATCTATCTACAGTCTTAAAAGAAGAGATCTCTGCACCATGACCACATCCAGTCACTCTGAACTCATCACTAAAATCAGATTCTTCAGGACAGATGATCTGGTGGGGAATTACGTGGAACCTCCACAGTTTCTCAAAGACATATGTGGTTGTGTACATGCAACCTTTGAGGAAAAGTAATTCCTTAGATACTAACAAACACTTTTTCAGATTTTGTGAAATCTGTGAATCCCTCATTTGAATGCATTAGGACCTCTGCCAGTGGGTGCATGTAGAGTCCTCTCAGTAAATTACCTGAGTAAATTCACTCACGTGACACTGGACAGTTTGACATAAAAATCCCACTTTGACCATCTTCTCTAAAGGCTCTATCTTGTATCTGTTCTGATTTCAGAAGGGTGTTAGAAGATTAGGATTTGTATACAAAACAATATTTGACTGCTTGTTCCAGGGCTGGATAAATAGCAATATGTCCCTCATAGGTTTTACAGGCACACTATTTATCAGAAGACTCACCTAAGTAAAGAATCTTCTTCTTGACCTCCTGCTGTGCATGCCTTGGAATTATTTTTAAGACATGAGCATTAGGATTCATCTTTTCTCTCTCCTTGTGGTTCCCTCTTATCCCATTTAGACGTCTGACCACTCAGTATTTTCCATGTATTTTGCTATTAGCTCATGCACTTCATTTGGAGGCTAAACAGATGTTTTGGGATAATGCACGCTTGTTACCTCAGAGGAACTAAAACTGAGTGTTACATAACCAAAGAAATAAATTTACAGAAACTTTTTTCTTCTTCTTTCGTGATAGGCAAGCATATGAAATAAAATTACAGCAAAAATATTAGCAAGGATGTTTCAGACAGTCCCCTGATGATATATGAGTTTTTGCTGCAACTTGTATCATCTTCATTTTTATTCTTTTATTAAAGATGTAGTTAAGCTTAACAAGCAATGAGTTTCTTTGTATTTGTTCTGGGTGCTTGAGAATGAACAAATTTGGCTTGTGGTTGGTAGCAGGGGAGATGAGTGTTTCTTCTGAAATTCTTGCTGGATTATTTATTCACCCAGCTGGTGCTCCTGTCTCCTGGAGATGTGGGAGACTGAAGAACAGGTCATTTAAATGCTGTTGCCTATGTCTGTTTTAGGAAGTAGTATAGTACAAAAGGAGGTCACGGGATCAAAACTACTAAAACCACATGTGGATCATGTGGTTCCAGCAGAGAGGCTGTGGTTGCCCCATCCCTGGAAGTGTTCAAGGCCAGGTTGGAAGGGGCTTTGAACAACTTGTTCTAGTAGAAGGTGTCTCTGTCTGTGGCAGGGGGATTGATACCGGATGATCTTTAAATCTCTTCCAACCCAAGCCATTCAACAATTTTATGATATGGAAACACTCGATTCCATTTTTTGTAAGACTGGACAAAATATTCACAAACTTTGGTTCAAATCTGTCTGAAAGATCAGTGTTTGGGACTTCATGTCCTCATCAGGGGTTGAAATACATTTTTCATGCACCTGAAACTGATCTTCCAGTCCTGTTTCCTCAGACAGAACACTTGCTCATGTACACCAAATCACCTCTGAAATGGAAAATATACAATAGATGTGGTTACTGGAGTTTTGTATCGGAACTACCTTATTGCTCCCTCCTGAAAACTAATCCTGGTCTAGCTTTTGATGAATATATTTTATTTACTGATCTAGAAAGAACTGCAGTTGGTATTCTCTCAGGACCACATTAAAAATATTGCTCCTTCTGCCAACTTTTCCAGTGGAGGCATTTCTGGAGCACAGTGACCTCTGGCAGTTTGGAAATTATACTTAACACAGGCACTGAAGGTTAGAATAATGTTCAAGATATGAATGATGAGGTGACAGAGGTGTGCCCAGGATAAACAAGTAGTTTCAGCACCTGTTTCTTCTGTACTGTATATGCTTTGAAGGATTTAATACTTTTCAGTAGCTCTTGTAATGATAGATTCTATTTCCTAATTATTCTGATGTCTCATTCTTCTCCTTCTTGGTAGGTCTGTTCAAGATCCCAGAGCAGTCACACTGCATAGTGCTCTTTGTCACAAGAGTTCTACACAAGCCTTTACTAAATACAACCCACATGGATAGACTATAAACTTTGGATTACTTACTTCATCAAAGTAAACCAAAGATGTATATTTTAAAAGACCAAGGATCTTTATTATTATTATTTTTGCATAATTTTATGTGATGCTTGTACAGATTGCTACAATGTTTTAATGTGAGTTTAGAAATATATAAGAACGACAGTAATAAATTCCTGGCAATTATTTTGCTCTTTTGCTTTGCATCATTACTTTTTACCACGTCCTTCAGGCACAGTAGGTAACAAAAATCTCAGGATCAATAATACGAAACCATAAACCCCACAATGAGTTTGTGGTGAGCAATACCCAAATATATAAGTTATATCAGATTTCTCTTCAAAAGTGGTTAAGTGGTTTATTTGCTTCATTAAAAAAATTTAAATTCTTTGCTAATTCCTTTTGAAGTATTCACAGAACTTTAACATGAAATATTTATAAAGGAAGTCTGAAATTTTTAAAAATGTCTCAAAAATTTATCACGAGACAGATATTGAGGCCAATGCAACCTCAGTTGAGAGAGGAATTGTGTCAAAGAATTTTATACTGGATACAGACTTGTTCCTGTTCTTCTCCACCTTTTATTGCTGCAGGTCACTAAGAAGATCTCAAAAGCAGAGTGAGATTAGTATCTCAGAGATTGTTATCCCCCCATCTTGGGGAAAACTGATGGTGATAAGAGCAGGGAATTGAATTTTGTTTTGAAAGAAGATTTTGTTCTGTTTTGTTCTTTTTTCCTTCCCTGTTTCATCATCCTTCAGAGGCTAAGCTTGGAAAATTCATGGAAACTACTAGGCCAACAAAAGATGAGCTAGATTCCCAGATGAAAGTGTGGATGGGATGTGAGAATTAAAATGCAGAGGGATTTGGAACAGCAAGCTTACAAGTACCTATGATGAATCCATGGAGATGGTGAAGACAGGAAACAATCTCTGATGCTGGAGGTAAAACATGTTCAGATAAAGATGATGAGAAGGCACATAGGATTTATTGTACTGAATCAGACAAGTTTGGTATTCTTTCTCATTTCTTGAGTCTCACATTTTTGCTGCCTTCGGAAGTGACCAATGTCTGGTGCTTGAGGGGAGGTTGAAGATAAGCCCTTAATGAACTTAGCTAGTTGTGTGAAAAGGAAGGCAGAGAAGAGAATATCTTCTTGACCCCTGCAGCTATCAATTTACCCTCAGAAGCATGACAATAGATTACTTTAACATTCATATTTTTGTTATTACTCATAAAATTATTCAGCCCTTTAAAAATCCTTCATATTTGACTTAATAATCTTCTGCTAGAGTTAATTGCAAGGGATGACAGCATGCTGTGAAAAGTATTCACTTTCACATTTTTACTGTACTTTTGTGTTCCATTTATTTCATTGCATATCCTTTTTGGATTTATTATGTCATAAGGTTAAGAGTAGGGTCTTATCATTCTGCACTACAAAAAAAATATATAGAAATTTTCCTACATGAAATAAAACCCAAGCTGTTTTCATTTTGTGTATGTATTGAAGAGTTGAGTTTCTCTACTTTCTGTACCTGCAAATAGAGAAGGTAAAAATGAAGAAAATGTTTATGTGGTATATTCTGCATATACTGTTTCTCTGTATATTTTTCTATTATCAATAGGTTGATTGACTCCTAAAGAAATTTCCGGATATTAACCACAGATATTAATGTAGAAAATAACATTCACCTATCAATTAGTTTTTGGGACTCATCATCCCTATGTTTCAGTTTTACATCAGAGTATAACATGGAAATAAGAATGTGAAATACTACATTTTTGGACAAAAAAGGGAGCATTGTATTTATCCTGCCATATGTACAACTTCATCAAGAAATTCCCATTTTTATATTAAGCTCTGTATTGTAAAGGATCTGAAATCCTGCGAACCATGATTCTTAGAATTAATTCATGATTCTTAGAATTAATTACAGAATCACATAATCACAGAATGTGTATGTTGGAAGAGACCTTCAAGATCATCAAGCCCTAACACCTCAACTAGATCAGGGCATCAAGTGCCACATCCAGTCTTTTTTTAAACACATCCAGGGATGGTGACTCCACTGCCTCCCGGGCAGACTATTCCAGTATTTAATCACTCTTTCCGTGAAAAACTTCTTCCTAATATCCAACCTATATTTCCTTTGATGCAGCCTGAGACTGTGTCCTCTCGTTCTGTCAGTTGCTGCCTGGAGAAAGTGACCAACCACCAGCTGTCTACAACCATCTTTCAGGAAGTTATAGAGAGTGATAAGGTCACCTCTGAGTCTCCTTTTCTTCAGGCTAAACAACCCCAGCTCCCTCAGTTGTTCTCCATATGGCTTGTTTTCCAAGCCCCTCACCAGCCTCGTTGCCTCCTCGGGACGCACTCAAGCATCTCAATGTCCTTCCCAAAACTGAGGGCCCAGAACTGGACACAGCACTCAGGGTGTGGCCTCACCACTGCTGAGTACATGGGGAGAATGACCTCCCTGCCCCTGCTGGCCACACCATTCCTGATATTGGCCAGGATGTTAATGGCCCTCTTGTCCACCTGGGCACACTGCTGGCTCATGTTCAGCTGATGTCACCAGGTCCCTTCCCTCCTGGCCAATGTCCAGCCACACTGTCCCCAGCATATAACATTGCAGGGGGTTATTGTGGCCAAAATGCAAGACTCAGCACTTGGACTCATTAAACTTCATTTTGTTAGACTCT
>VXBN01003318.1:1364692-1385330 GCA_013397395.1 Sinosuthora webbiana | reverse complement strand
CACTTGTTAATTGCACAGGAACAAAAGAAAACACATGGTCAGCATTCCTGTTTCCATCATGGGGATCTCTCAGACACTGTCCAGGCAGTGAGTGTCTGAAGTTACAGTGCATCCAGGAATCTGCTGTTCCTCTCTGTGCCCTTCATTTGCTGAAACAAGTCAGTTAGAAAGTGCTTTGATGATGTCTTCATGTGTGAATTACATGTCAAAGACATTGCACTGCCTGGAGATTCCTGCTCCTAGATTCACCATAAAACACTGGCATGATCTGAATGCTTTTTCATGCTTGTTCAGGTGGATAATAAAGATCCTATAGCCAACATTCCTTCTGTTAGTTAATACCTTAAAAGATTAGTTGGCCCTAATACAAGGGATTTTAACTCTTTGTGGGTAGTTTCTAAGTGCATGCTGACTGGTATTTGGGGACAGATGCTCTTCTGAGCATGTGTTTTTACAGCTATTTCTTTTATAAATTCCTGTTATAAGCTGTTTACAGCTCTAGAAGTCACAAAACAGGAGAGAGTGTTAAGGAAATACCACAATTTCCTCCAGGACACTGTGTGAACAGGTTAGTGCATCTAAAGGCACTGTTGTGGTGTCCTTGGCGGCACAAAGCACCCAATTCCCTGGCAGCCACCACGTGAGCTCTCAGAGCTATGGGGCACAATCCCACAAAGCAACTCAGAGAGCATCACTGCTTTTGCAGAGTGAAATGCATTGTTGTACACTGCATTGTTGTACACGTGGGCAGAACTGAGCTCAGTCAAGAGGGAATTTCATATCCTCAACAGCTTCTTGCTTTTGCCTCCCTGATTAGCATTGGATTTCTCAACACCAGTGTGACGTTCCAAGACTCTGCTGTATGTTTTGAGAGGTCTTTCTGAGCTCTAGGTGATCCCTGACCCAGGGCAATTCTGTGAGAAGTGCTTGTCTTTACCTCGGCCGTGCCTGTGCTTGTTGTTGATGACGATTTGCACGATGGTTCCCGAGGCCTGCTGGGGGTCTGGGAGCACTCCACGGTTACTCCTGGCACTGGGGAATCGTGGCATGTTCACCACCTGCCTGGCAGAGCTGGGGGACAGCTCATGGTGGGAGCGATGGTAGGAGTGCCTCTGTTTGGAGACAGAAAACAGGAGAGGAAATGTCTCATTCCAGTGAACAAGGGTTACGAGCAGGGAACGAGCACTGCTGGGCTAAAAGAAGGTGTAGTAGTGCACAGCGTGTTTTCTAGAGCTGAAACACTGCTTCTTTTCAGAGAATCAATTTCCAAAATGCCCATGAACCTGAAGGTTTCATATTACACCCCTTATTTTATAGACATGATTCTTCCCAGGATGAGGCAGGAGGTCTTCAGACCCATTATCATCCTTTTCTCTTTTTTCCCCAATGTACTGCCATGCACAGCACAGCAAGAAAGCATCTTTAAACTGCAGGTGCCACTTACAGCTTCCCTGTTGGCTGGCTGCCTGAAGATGTCTCCATCAGAGTGTTCCCAAGATAATTCTCCATCTCCTGTACATGAGGGAGAACAGGATCCATTAGAGGAGTAACTGTGCAACACCTTGGGAGATCCAGAGGGGAGAAGTCTCACCTGGCTTTACAGCTGTGTTAGGGTCTAGTCAGTAGCAGAGGAATGAATATGGAAATCAGCACATTTAGATAGTGATATCATGGCCATGCAGGGAGCAGAGACTGCCTCACAGTTTCCTCCCCATGAGCTGTGCTAGATCTTTGCAAATATTTTGTTTAGGTTTGCATTTCATAGAAAACACAGGGGAGGGATAAAAGAGCTTCTGCCATATTGAAAAGGACAATAGATAGGTTATGAGATAAATGATCATTTTTACGTTTTTAAAAAAGACCAGTAGACAGGATAATACATGAAAAAAGCCCTGGAGAACTGCAGACAGTGGGTTGCCTCTGGTGCATAATCTGATGTAATCTCACCTCTCATATGGAACTTGAACTTACCTCTGCAGACTGGACAGCAGGACTCTGGAACAGAAACTGGGGCAGAGCAAGTTAATTTGGGACAAGTCTTCAATCCACAGTACACATTTCCTTCCTGCCAGTAAAACACAAAAGGGAATTTAGGAGGAGTCATTGATTGTCTGGTACTGTACATTCATTTCTTTATGGACATGCTTAAATCTGTGTTTACATAAATGCCAACTCTATGCAAAAGCAGAATATTAGATAAGAACAGTCTGTTCTGTACTTGGCCCATGAAATTCTTAGTTCATGAAGAATATGATGATGATTTTATGAGAGGAAGTAGAGAGCTGCCAATAGTCGATAGTGAAGAGCTGGTTGGATTGAGAGGGATGTTTTAGTTCAGACACTGGCTCTGAAGAGTCACTGGGTGACTGCTCAAATATACTGGATCTGAATTGTGACATCTCAGGAATGGCTCTGTGGCCCAGTGCCAGTTCAGAGCTGTCCCCTCCCAGCCTGGGGGCTCTTTACTTATCAGCTCAGTCTAAATGAAATCAGTCATTGGTTTAGTGCTCTATTTCCCAGTTAGGTTGAAGGGAAATATTCTATATATGCCAAGCAGCAATATTTTACCTCTGCACTGTAAGCTCAGTTAGAGCAGATGCAGGGAATGCATTGTGCACTGTGTTTAAGAGATCATCTGGCATTTATTTACCAGGTACTGCACACTAGCTCTGAGCACTCTCCTGAGTTTCAGCATTAATTCTCAATTCCCAGCCTTTGCTGTGCATTGCTTATATTTCAGTGTCACATCTTCCAGAAAGGAGAACTGGAGCATACACAGAGCAGGGATCTGTCAAGTCACGTTACTTACTGAGCAGCTGCACTGGGCACACTGGTTTGCTTGCCTGTTTTGGAAAAGCCCCTCAGCCACAAACATTTCTCCGTGGTGGTAGGTGGTGCCATTGTATTCACAGGATTTCCCGGTGATTTTGCTGCTGACTGAGAAAAGGGAGTCTTCTGGAAGCAAGGGGAAAGGAACATTTCATGCAAATGTTCTTGATAATTCACAATGTCATAAACACAGGGGAGGAAAAACTTCTCCCTAATTTCTCTTTATTATGGAAGGACAAGTTTTGTTGTGGTGGGAAGTACAAGTGATATGCTACTGTCTTGCTGAACTTTGGTAAATCACACTTTGAGGTGACTGTCCCAGTTAATCCTGGATGCTGATGACAGCTGCAGTGCCAGCACTAATGGCCCTAATCAGGCTGCAGTGTTTTCCCTTATGTGCCTGTTTGTTAGATGTACTTGGCTCTTTCATGCTTTAATGGAAAAACACTTGTTAATTGCACAGGAACACACAGAATACACACAGAATCCCACTATCAACAGCACCGTTCTAGCAGGGTTTCCCCCTTCTTAGCACTGGGTACTGATTTTGTTTTTTTAATTATTTCTGGTATTATAGCCCAGAGAGAACTTAATTGCAGGTTAGCAAGTTGTGCCACAGGGCGTGGATGATCCCCTGCCATCCACAGGCACAAACCTTTTGGGAGAGGAGCAGCAGTAATGATGATGGGACTGCCAACAGAGAGCTGTGTACTAAGTGTTTGTTCCTAGTTGTCTTCAAAACGGGCAAAACTTGTCAAAGGCAGATGCCAAAAGCCAACCACAAGTTGATTTTTCTCTGACATGCATTTTAATGTCAGATGTGCACATGAGGGAACTTTGTTTGCAGAATTCAGTGCATATGACAAAGTGCACGATGTGGCAGAGCCAATTCCACTCTGAAACCTCCTGCTTCAACTCAGCATCATGTTGAGTTCTGCACCACATGGGTTAAATGTTTTTCTAAGACATAAAGCTATCCCTACCTTATGCTAAAACATCCCCTGGATTGTTTAGCTATTAGCAGTTGATAAACTGTGCAAAGGGATTACACTTAACCCATGAAATGTGAGTTACTCGATAGGCTTGGGCAGTGAACCTGGCACTATGTATTTATATTCACATGAATTTAGCATCTCAGCATGGGAAAAGACATTTCAGACAAGGGCTCTGTGGAAGTAACAGTGGAGTGTTTGTTCTCTGGAGCCCAAATCACGGTAAATTTCTAGGAATGCAGCTGAAATTTCAATCAGTGGGTTTGGGCTTTCACGTAAAAGAAACCTGACCTGAAAATTCAGGTTTCCCTATAGTCCCTTTCATTACCTATCAGATAAACCTGGAGATATTTTTTTGTGAAACCATGACACCACAGAATGTACATTTTTCAGCTCAAGTGAAAAAGCAGTTTTCTGTTGGTATGCACTGGCATTAAACACTGTCGTTTAGTTTTCCACAAAAGCATATATTAATTTCATTGGCCCATCAAATATTAATACTTTAAATGGTAAATGTCAAATCTGCCTATGGAATATACATGAAATACAGTATTTGAGAGGATATGGGGTCAGCAAAGTCCATCCTGTGGGAGACTGGAAGAAGTCAGGGTTAGGGTTCCTGGCCTGACATTTCATTGCCTGACACACTTGATATTTGCCACGTTTGAGCTTTGAAAAATTTTGTTATTAATACTGATACCAGCATACATTATTCTGTGCCTTAGAAAAGACAGGTTAGAATCAGATTAATTAACTGCAAATATACTGCATTGCTCAAAGCTCTATTTGTAAACCTTGCTTCTCATCAGGACTGCTCCCAAAGCTTTATCTGGCATTTTAATGGTGCTGACTAACATTGCTTTAATTAGCTGCCTCTGTAAAGTACCAGGCAAACCATCTGTGTGAATCCTTTTAATTAACTGGGTTCAATCTGAGGGTTTTTTTCTGCTATTATTAACATGTCAGTGGAAGCAACATACATTGTATAGGGTAAAGATGTTGTGGCATCAAGGTTTGAGGGAAGATTCACAAATGTATTTATATCCAACTTTCCAGTCTTCTGGGAGAAACAGATCCTGTATCACATGGATCACAGTCAGTTTTGGAAACACCATCTTTCAGCTTTTTATGTTTACAATTCTATTCCTTCCTGGATTGTTATAAAAACTTGGTCCTGAGATGCTTTATCCTTACTTGGATATGAAGCAGAAGAGCATCAGTGATTTGCTACTAATCCCTTGAATAGCTTAGAGAAATTCTATGGGCAGTTCCTGATGTTTGAAACACTGGTAACTTCTGCAAAAATATTTATGTGCAGAGTGAAAAGCAGTAACCAGCTACGAGCAATCTAACCTTTTGGGAAATGGGGGATGACTTATCTGAGGATTGGCTTTAGGGTCCAGGCCTCCCTACAATCAAGTGTTGAACTTGGATCTTTCTGGATAAAGACAAGAGGTGCAGGTAAATTACTCATGAACAATTTAGGACACGACCTAACAAAGTGGGCAAACCACCTCAGAATCAGTACAGCCACGGCATGAGAATCAGTGAAGTGTTTATGACGTGTCATCTGAAAGACAAAAAAAATCTGCTGCTTTTGGGCAGTCCTTGCCCTTGGGGACAAGGAGACAGCTTGGCTTTCTGGCAGTCATTGTGTGAGTTTTACTAACCTGCAGTCAGCAGCAGGCTGAGGTGAGTGTCCTCCTGAAATGGACCCTGCACAGCACCTCAGGAAGGGTCTGTAGGGTTTTATTGCATCTCTGTGAGGTGCTTTCCTGTACAATATTCTGCCCATTTGTGTTACTACTTAACACTCTCACTATTGCTTATTTTAGCATCAGAACATCTGGCAAAGAAGGTTTTTTAAAAAGCCTACAGACTCCTGGCTTGCTGAGTTAGAAACTATTTTTAAACTGCAACATTCAGGATCACCTAGTGTCATTTAATGATAAATATGTGCTTTTAGTGTCCAGCAGAAAGGCTGGGTGCCCAGCCTGGCTTGGCTTTTACAGTTTGTCTATTTTATTAACCACCCTTATAAAAACAATCAAGTGCTAAACAATATGAAATTAATCACAAGGTCTAATGCCTTAAGAAACTTACCATACTGGGAACTGTTTTTGCAGATAGTCTGGTTTTTTTAAAGCAGACAGACAGATGATAGATTATGAATTTGAATCCAGAGGAGATTTTATGAAACATGTTTTCTGAATCAACACAGAGCATAAGACCAGGACAGTGAGGATTGTTTTGGAACCATATTCACTAGAGAAGCAATTGGATTCTGCTGGAGCTCCAGGACAGCTGTTTGCACTGACATCTCCTCTGCACATTTCCTTGTATTCCCAGTGAGTTTTGCCACTTAATGTGCACAACTGGAAGTGTCAGTTTAGTTGCAGCAGGGGCTCTAGAGCTCTCTGGGCTGTCTCCTGGTGCAGGCAGCTGTTGTTGGACACCAGCTGACCAGTGATCTCACATGCTGCTGTCTGTACACCTCGACTTGTAACAGCACCATGCAAGGCTGCATTACTTTCCTTGTCACTTAAAATGTCCCTAAGAATGACAGGTTGCCCATTCAGAAGCCACACATAAAGAGAACTTATGAAATAAAACACAATTCTTGGAAATGTGCAGACCACAAACATTTCTAATGCCAGAGGGGAACAGGACTTGAGTATCAAAGTACTTCTTCCTACTTTGCTTGTTGAAAATTCTGTGAAACCTGAGTTAGCTCAGGCACCCACACTGCCCAGCACAAGCGGGCAGAACTTTCATCACCTGACATCTGCTTTTGGAAAACTCTTTGCTCAGGTGGGAGTTGCACAAAACCTGTCACACTGTTACAGTGCAGGGTTAGCTTCTAGGGGTCAGCTAGGATTATTTTAAACACTCTTTGGGGCTGCAGGTCCTTGGGGAATTGTAGCACAGCATACGAGACCAAATGGATTTCTTTCCTGCTAAAAATTCTTTTGCTTAATTTCTTCCCTCTACTTTTGTTTCCACTCTACACGAACGTGTCACCTCAAGGTCTGATCTGAAGTCCATTGAACTAAATAGATTTGGAACCTGGCCCAAACACCTACTCTGTGTGGCACAGCAAAAAGGCAGTTCCCCCTTTCATCTTCTGTCTCATATTTCTACCATACTCCTTAGGATTTCTGGAGAGAAGGACTACATCATAGTCAGCAACTGCATCTGTTCTCTTAGAAGACTGAGTCCAAAAACTATCAAAGTTAATACAAATCTGTTGATTGACTACAGTAGGAAGTGGATCAAGCCTCAGTCCATGTGCATTTAGCCTTTTCCCTCAGTCATCCATCATAACCCAAATTATTACAAACCTGTTTTGTACATTTCTAACATTACAAATTAAAGTGACCTGTGAAGGTTCCTTTAAAAAACAACCAAAGCTGTGCAATGATGTTGTCTTTAAAGCAGTGGTGGAGGCTGACAATAAATGTGGATGGAAAAGTTGTGCACTGTCCAAAAACTGCAAACACAAGCTCTAAATAAAATCCATATGTGCCTCTTGGAGGTGCAGGTGTCAACGATATTAAGCCACAAAATGCTTTACATTAAAATAACTTTAAGGACCAGGTTAAGCTCTAAAAACTCCAGGGTAATTCAGAGTTAATCACCACAGCTAGTCTTTAATATGGTCAGAGGGCAGAAAGTGTATGAAATTCATTGCTTGAAGGAACTAGTAGCACCTTATCTAGGCACTCTGAACTTCCATCCAGATTCAAGGCAGAGATGGAGTTTCAGTTTAAACATTCAAAAGGCTGTTGGTTGTGTTTTAGCTTTCTAGGCCTAAAGTCAAGCTCTTCACATTATTTTAATATATTTTTTGTGGCTTAATTTCCTGTGTTTTCTTTTATAGTTGCATAAAAAATTGCCTATCAATTGCCCAGCCACTCTGAAGGGCTCATAAAACACTTTCTAGGTTGCTCTAGTTCAATTCTTTCTCTCAAGTTAAAATATTCTATGAACCCACCAATCACTCTCCCGCCAAGGAAACAAATTAAATGAAGCTTTGGTGCATTCTGAATCCTCTCTGAAGTCTCTTTGAAGGTCTTGGAAGTTATCTTGGAAGAATTCAGAGTAGCTTATCCTATCCTATCATGTCAGTCCAAAGAATGGAGGTTCTGTCATCCATGTGGGAAGATACGTATTTTCTCAATGCATTTTGGATGCTGATATACAGATAGATGTTTTTAAATTTTTTATGGTCAGAAGAGCAGAATGGAAACAAGCAATAACCTCAATCTGATAGCAAACATTCCTTGTGAAGATAGTGACAAAGGCAAATCACAAAGCAAATCAGATTATCTAAGCACACATCAACAGGAAAATATGAGACATCTCAATGCCTATACCCTTATATTTCTAAAGCAAATTTGCCTCCAAATCAATAATTAATTTTAACTATCTGACAAGTACCCATTGTTAGAACTCTCACTTGCTGATATGAGAAGGGTAGGTGGTTGCATGGAGCATGGAAGAGCTTCTATCCCAAAAATGTTCATGAGTGGAAGGGTAAGAAGAGTGGAACTGAGCTCCTGGGAGCTCTGGTGTGTGAGCTGGGGATACCCCAAAGCCTCTTCACCAAATGGTTCTATGTCTGTGCATTCTGCAATGGAGAAGTCACTCCAGCAGAGCATTCCAACAGCCAGGGCTGGAGATTTTGGTTGTAATTCAGTGCAGGATGCGCTGTACTACACACACAGGTTCTGTAGTTACTTATAAAATGTCTGTCAGGTCAACAGGTGCTGTACATGCCCTGACCTTGCAATGCTGAGTCTGAATCCACACTGCAGAGTGCAGGGTGTCACCTGGACGAGCTCAGTGACTGAGTGAAGGCAGCACTGAGCTCATGGCAGGCACATCTTTCCTGCTCTTTCAGTGAGTTTTACAGTGCAGTGAGTTCTGTGCCGTCCCAGGATCTAAAATAGCTGGTTCAGAGATTCAGGTATTAGTGGGTCATGCTGCAGTCTACCATGCAGACAGAGCCTCACTTATTTTTAGGTGATGTTCTCAGCCCACTGTTGTGAGACACCTCATCTGGTACATCTTTAGACCAGCCATGTGTATAGGTGCCACCTGCCATTTCTGTCTCTAAAGGGAAGTGGGTTGAATTTGATAAAGAAAGACCACAGTACCAAAGGAGCTGAAACTTAAACATGTTACTAATAATGAATGTTCTTGGAAGGCAGTGTGTTTAGTCAGGGCAGCAAGCTTAAAAAACACTGGAGCCAGATGGGCTGATTCATACATCAGCATGCAGCCTTATCTGCTGAGACATCAAACCAGCTAGTGGCATGTGGAAACCCTTTCTAAATCCTGCAATTGTGAGGTTTTGCTTCTGATGTAAGCTTTGCTTAGGTTTACATATCTGATCTTTAACGAGACTCTAAATACTTTAATTCATAATTGTTGAATGTAGGAATTATACAATGGGCAATAAATGTTCCAGCTTTAAAGGCGCTTTCCATAAAAGTGCCATGAAGGACAGCCACAGCTAAATGCTCAAAGAACTCCTACATGAAGTTTATTTTCATGACAGGAGGCAGAAGCTCTGAAGTCCACTCTAGGCCAAGAGCTGATCCAGATCTAAGAATGATGGTGAATTCTCTCCCTAACTACAAATCACCTCTCCTCTGATGATGCTTGGAGAATACTGAGGTGGAAGGATGCAAGTGGTGTCCTTTGGGTCTCACTAATGTGTAAAAAGAGTCCCAGTTCATGTGACCCTAGGTTTTTGGTTCTGTATGTGTGATGATAAGAATACAGTTCAGATATTAAAATACTTTTCAGAGCTACAAAAGGAAGGAATATCCAGATCTGTATAAGAAACAAAGTTTGGATTTTGCCAATGATAGAATAGGTTTAAAAAAAGAAAGGTTAGCAGTGAATCTGTGGGAGAGGCTGGTGAACCACTGATGGAAGATGCTTCATAACATATGTCTGAAAACTACTTAAGATTCACAATGTCTGGTGCCAGGGAGACAGGACACAAACACTGCATCTCTCTGTGGCAGTGAGTCCAGTGTCACTGTGGATGCAGAAGACATTAATTCCAGGGGGAGAGCAGTGCCAGCTTTTCTCAAAGGAATCCTTTCAACAGCTCCTTCACTTAGGTAGCTGAGAAGTTCAATGTCCAATGAAAGATGCTGCCTCCTGGCATTACCTCTGCTCCATTAAATAAGGAGACAGTGATTTGTGCAGTTACACTCTACAAGGCCTGCAGAGAGGCAAGAGGAGAGCTCCAGGCCACTCTGACTGGCATTACTCATTTCTGTAATGCAGCTTGAGAAATGGAGGGGAAACATATGTGATAGAACATAATGAGCATTTATGTGAGAAATTCCCATGGATGGCCAATGGCCAGAGCTCTCACATGTCCCATTAAAAAATGACCAGGAAAACCAGAGAAGTGAGTTTCCTGCATATCATGGAAGGTTGCACGAAAGACATTGCATGCTGGACACACAGGAATGGAAAGCTGGCATAAGATCTGCAAGAATGCTTGAGATACCTACTCGGATCAGGCATGAACAATTACCAGTGAAGAAAGGGAGAACTTAATTTGATAAAATGGATATGAGAGTTCACACAGGGCCTCACTCTTCCTTACTAGATCATTGCAGAATGTTTTAAAATCTTCATGGGTATCGTGACATCTACAAGCTCATGAACAGAGAAAAGCTCAAACAGTTCAATGCCAAGGAGCACTTGAAGCAAAACCATTCAATCTAGAAGCATTTATATTTCTATAGTAAACAGGATACAGAGATACTATAAACATAATAGAAAAAGTTCCTGACTGAAAATGCCAATTATTGAGTAGGACTACTGTGATTTAACTTCAGCTGTCAAAAAGTAAGCATCCAGTTTTCCTGTGTTCCCTCAATAATCAAAGGGTTGGATTTAAAGTGGAATGGGCTCAATCTAAGACACACAAGCAGCATCACAGCATCAGATGAGTGAGAAGCTCCAAATGGTTCTTCCTTGTCACTGGTTAAAAAAAGGATTCTAGATACCTGGATCAGATATTGATACACATATCTGATAGAGAGTGAAATTAATTGTCAGGGCAGATGCACCCAACCCAAAACTGAGGTGTGGATACCATTTATTACCCAGTAAGTGCAGTGAACACACCCATCCCACCTGAACAGCGACCTCCTTGTGCACTCCTGTCCCTCTGCCACCGTGCACCCTCTGCCTCCTGCTGACAGCGTCTGCTCAGGGAACAGCTGCTCTCCTCAGACAATTAAACTCTGGAGAAAGTCAAATAAAACCCCTTTCTCTGATGCTGCATGAATACTCTTTTATAAATGGGAATGTGGGGTGCCACTAAGACAGGCTTTGAGGGAAAAGCCCCAGTCAAATCTCCCAGCCATTAGGCCATGTCGGGAATGCTGGAGCAGGCTCGTGAAACATCCTGCTTAGTCTCTTTCATACAGTGGCTCTTAATAATGAGCATATAATAAATGTACAGTCTGGAGAATTTACTATACAGTATCCAATTGGATTTATGCAGTCATAAACTTCTACAGCACTGCTTCCGTGATTTACAACAGTCTCTGCTAATTATGAAGCTATGGCTGGACCTGAGATGTAAAAGGGAAACGTTACCAGGCTGGCTGTACAGTGACACTACACAAATGCACGTTTGCCAAAGCAATTCTGAGTTGCTTGTTAACAGACAGCCATTGCAAATAACTGTGTATTTTGGTCTGCTCTTATGAACAGCACCAAACCCAGAAACCTTGGAAGGTTGCAGGACGGTGTTTTATTGTGATAGAGTTTAGAGATAAAGAGTCTGGAATGGACAGTGGATGAAACAACAGCTGCTTTCTGCCTGGATTGTAGGGGACTGGACTTGGTAGTTTACCTGATCCCTTCACAAATCTGTACTTCTGATTTCCTAAAGAGAAAACACCACGGGAAATACTGTAACTTACTGCAGGACAAGCCTCTCATGACCTAAATGGATACAGGAGGATGTTTACTTCACAGAAGTTTCCCAGCACAGATATTTAATTTTGTTGTTACCCAGCATGTCAAATGACTATTTCAGAAAGAACTGTTTGTCACTAACAGGAATTACCTGGGCATCGTGGGCAGCACAGCTGTGGTACATGCACTGGGGAAGCACAGTGTAGACTTGGGCATCTTATTCTGCTGCACAAAACATTTCCATTCTGCAGATGGAACATAGTACACAGTATTTTAATGAAATGTGCTCTTACAAATTGCTGTGTTCTCTATTCTACATCCAAACTTTTTTTAGAAAATGCCTTTTTTACAACATTCTGGTTTCACTCACACTGAGCTATGCCCAGATACTTCCACTGCCTTTGAATTTATGCTGGAGGTCAGAAATCCTTAAAAACCTTAAAATTGGAGGTGTGTATAAACATGGATAGCAACAATCTCCATTTCTCTTTTTCTTTCCATTTGTCTTTTTCTTTTGAGCAGATTATGCTTAGGAATTGCACTTCCAAAACTAAGACATGGATAAATGGTAGGTCTCTGAGATATCCCCTACTGAGGGTTAGTTCAAGACCACAAGAGACAATAGTGTCTGTAATTGTTCCTGAAAACTATGGAGAGTCTTTTGTTTTCATTTTAGTGCTTTCCCAGTAGACAAAAAAACCCAGATGGTAAGTAGCCATTTTTTTAAGAAATATGAGTTAAGTCTTGGGAATAGGGCTCATTATTCATGTCATTAACATAATATTCTATTTGACCACATCCAAGTTTGATTTATAATTAAAACACAGGGAATTTTCATTCTCTGGTGCGTGTAACCAGAAAAGACTATCCATTTCAAATTCCCATTTCCCATCCATAATTCATCCTCTTAATTTACCTCTGAGCTGTTCATGTTTATAACAAGAAAGATCTTTCACCATGAACATGGATATTAAGTTATGACTGTAGTTTTAGGTGGTGTCAGGACTCAACCCACTTTATTTTCATATGCCTTCCGGAGCACTGGAATGTTTTCAGTGGATGTGCAGACTTCCCTAGACAGCAGATGTATAGGCCTTTCTAGTCATCTCTTTCAAAATAATTCATTGACAAATATCTGCAGACCACAGGCTGGAACCCTGCTATTAGATCATTGCTAGCCACAAACTACAGTTGTGCATCTGCTTTGGAAAGAGACACCAAAAATGATTATCACCATCTGTTTCCAATAAGAACTGAAATGAAATATACTGATTTTGTAGAAGAGGAGCAAATTTGAGACTCAGGGACTATCCCTGCTCTGTGCAGCTGCTTGCCCAGCAGCCCTGGGAGCTGTGGAGCACTGCTGAGGAAGGAAGGCTGGCACTGCCTGCTGACCTGGCTCCGTGCTGCTGACTTCTCCTGTTCTGTGACCTCACTCTTTTTCATAAAAAGTTCCTGCAGGATCTCCTGAGGTGGATGTTTACTTTCTGTGCATGGTCAGCTGTGATAAAAGTCTGCAGGCAGACCTTGCTGCTCCACGCTGCCAGGCAGACTCCATCCACCGTGTGCTGCAGGACAGAGCTGTTTTCACTGATCTGTGCTTAGTGAGACTGATCTCATTCCCAGTGATATCTGGGACAACAGCCCCGCTGACCAGAGCAGGACTCAAGCACTGCTCAGTCTCTCTAAGCCAGGGCCAAGGTCACGTTTCTGCATCAGGTACCAAAGAGTGTTGATGCATCTCTGTCTGATGCTGAGGGTGGGGAGAGTCATTTACCCTGAGGTCTGCAAATATGACTACAAATGCAAGCAAAAGCAGAAAACTGCTGTATTTTAGGGAGTAAAATAATGATCTGACAAATTGTGAGTGCTCAGTTTTACTTGACAGTAACAGTCAACAGGCTCCACTATGAACTAGGGGGGAGGAAGGGGTTGTAAAAGGAAGGGGGAACAGGGTGAGAACACTGAATTATGTTTAGTTTTATTCTGGTTTAAGTAAGTAAATTATAACTTGTAAAAATACAATACTATATACACACAAAAACAGGAAAGCTTTTCTTTATTTTTTTAATGCCAGGCTGAATAACTTGGCCTCTGTTCAGTTAATTTGCCTGGCTTTTTTCTTTAGCATCAGAAGTGCTGGGGGGATGGACAGACAGACTGCTTAGAGACAGAGCAGAGACCTCTGTCTGCTGCCTGGCTTGTTCTGTGCAGACATCTATGGATCACAATGTCTGTGCTTGTGCTTTTAATGCCTTTATTTTGTTAAAATTATAAATTGTTGAGGGTTTCCTGGAGGAAACTTCATGAAACTGATGAAGCTTCAGGAGCCTTTTTGGTAGGTCAATGCTCTGAGGGCACGATTTTGGCCAGGACAAGGCTGAAACGAGTGGCTGGACACTGCAGTTGTTATTTGGAATCTTCCTTCTGACAACAAGAGGCACATCCCAGAGATCCCTCAGCATCCTCACTGCTGAAATGATCCCAGGTCACATTTTGCACCCTCATGGCACACCAAAGGTAAAACACCAAACAAGGGAGGAGAGTCCAGTGCACTCCTGAGCTGCCTGTACTGGGAACTTCTTTACTAAACCTGCTGCCCTGAACTATCACTTTGTCTTCCACACCCAAGTTAAAAAATAAAACAGACTGTGTTTTTTGGAGGCTCAGAGGGTGTGGGTGTGCCTGGGTCCCAGCAATGTTGTTGTGTAGAGGAGCTGCCCAGGCACTTTCCCTTCCCTCCAAACTGTCTAACATCTCTCTAAAAATCATCGAGCATTTATTTGTATCCAGATCTCTAGGATTTCCAGCTAATTTTTTCCCCACCCAAGAAACATTCTTCCAGTGATTTAACGAGTCTTTTACTCCACACAAACTCTGAGGGAGTTTTCAACTTTGCATATACATCAACGAAAGTTGAGTGGACACTCCTTTTTGCTCTAAACAAAGACTTTCCCTTTCCTTCCTACTACATTGTTTTTTCTCTCCCAGCTGCATTCTGCAGCTAAACTTGTGGGACTACTGTTTCTGTATCTCTGCACTGAACTGTAGTAGCAGATTCCCTCAGAGCAAATGCTGCACTGGGGCCCAATATTTTACACTTGCAGGGAGGGAAAATCGCAAGGAATACTTTATTCTGCATTAGATACAGCAGACAGAACTCAGCATCTGGAGTGTCTCATGTGTTAGTGATTAAGATCCCTTAGTGTTTATTTTAAAGTGCTCTAAGGGACATAAACTGCCCTCATTTTTGGGCCTCCTCCCAGCTGTGTATGACGTACTATGGGGATCTCTGGCTTCTGTGTTTTTGCATCAGCCGTCAACTGATGGGAGCCCTGTCATGTTCTACCCAATTCTCTCTGCTCCCCATAACCTTTTCTCACCTTTCATCATCTCATTCTTCTTTGACTTGTACTCACAGTGATTATCTAAGCCTGTTCCTTCAGCACTTTATGCTTTGACTGGAAGGTGTTGACACTGTACACAGATCAAAGTACCAAATTCAGGCTCATAATCACCCATATTGGTGGAACTACAAGGATTATACTTAGGCAGTGGGGCCTGATCAGTTGGGATATAATGCCCAGCATCCACAAAGCTTCTGGCTAATTAAGGAGTTGTTTTGTCTAGGCTATGCAACTCTTTTTTACCAGTATTTGCCTTCTCTGTTCATATTTTCCTTTCACTACGATCACTTGCCTCTATTTCCTGCAGCATCACCAAGACCCAGTAGTGAAAACAGGTTTGGGCTTTGTCAAATTGTAGCTACATGAGAAAGGAGGAGTTGTAGGATCAGTAACCCAGCAGTCCTACCTCTGAGCAAAGACAATTAACGCAGTAAACGAGGCCATAGGGCTCTAGGTAAGGATGCCATCTTTCTCCTACGTGGTACTTCTTATCTTGAAACACACAGTATGTGTCTGAATCTGTAAAACAGTAAAGAATTGAAAGAGCCATGAATGAAAATTTCCATCCCATTTTAACGAAGTATATTTAGATGTGCAGAGTTTTCTTTGAACTATTTTTTCTTTTCCTGGAGAATTACACAACAGAAAGACCTTTAATTCTACATTCCCAAACCAAAATAAATGCCATGGCCTCCCATTTTTCCCAAATTGCAAACTAGGATAAAATGGTTTTCATACAGGTGAGTTTATCCTTTCACCTGTTTAGGTAAGAAAATTGAAGTGCCTGATCACTCAGACAGGCTTAAAGGAAACAAAACCTCTTCACTGCAAAACCAAAGCAATGGGTCCAACTCAGGAAAATCCCAGGTTGTACCGCAGAGAGATGTTGAAATAATTTATGCATCAGCTTTCAAAATATTGTAAGATCTTTTGTTCACTAAGCATTTCTGATCTTGCAGTTGCAGATGTGCAGAAATCCACATACCTGTCAGACATTACTGTCCTGTCCCTTCCTGTCACATTATGGTTTCACATTGAAGCCTCAAATCTCTACAATAAAAGGGTGTTTCTCACGTGTTTCCATGTGGGAGTGCCTTTCTGTTATCCTAATGATATGCAAATTCAGTTTAATTCATTACCCACAGTACAGATGATACTTCAGGATATCTTAACAAAAATACCCACATCTTCCATGTGAGTATAATCCCAGCCAGGGACAGTCTTCACATTTACTGGGCTAGAAGGAAGTAGCCAGAGCTGGGGACTGTGAGTGGAAACTGTGATCTGCCTTCCCTCCACACAGAAGCATGACAAATGAAACACAGGATACGAAAAAGCAGACAACTGGAGTTTCTCACACTTCTTTAACAAGGCTCCTGCACATGGTTTTCCTGGGGGTGGGTTCAATGGGGTCTTTCTGGAACTCTCTTTTGTTTTTCCCCCATTCCACTTCCTTTAAAGCCGAAGCTGCTGAGACTGAGGCTAAAAATTTTAATGACTTCTCAAGGGCAAATAATGTCTTTGGTAAGAAGGAGGCCAAAACCCAACCTGTGCAGGTAGGGAGAGCATTCCAGACACCTGGTAACAAGGCTGAAGCAGTCAGCAACTCCAAGACTTATCTGGGTAGCTGTTCTTCCTTGCCATGATTGCTGAAATGTGTTAACATCTCCCACAGATGACAGGCTTTGCAGAAATGCTCCCTTTTTTTTGGTCTGTATTCTTTTCCAATCTTCTCATCAAGTTTTTGACAGTTTTTTTTAAGAGGGAGACTCTTAATTTTCTCAAAGGTTGTACCTAATCCAGTTCATATGAGGTTGTTTTTACAACATAACAGAACAGTCTTGGACAAGCCTTACACTACTGAGAACTTCAGCACAATATTCCTACACATGGGACAAATCCAGATAATCTGTCAGATGTTTACAGAGGTTACTAAATAGAATTAAGCCCACTCTTGACTCAAGATACTTGAAATAAAACAGATTCTCCAACTGATGTGTTCTGTTCTTCATGATGCACAATAACCTGTACAGCTTTAGGAAAATCTACCCTAAATGTGGGTGTGACCTGATTCTACTAAATACAGGATTAGAAGGAGGAAGAATGTTAGAAAGTTTAGGACATTCTTTTCTGAACTGCATCTGAAAATAGAAGGAAACTGTCCAGTTTATGTGAATGTGACAGTTTTGTTTGGAGTCTACTTACGTTTTACTTGTTCTAGTTTACCTCCATCTATGAAAAGGAGACAGAGCACACCAAAAAAGATAAAATGCCAATCCTCCAATATCCACTTTCTTTTCATCTTTGTCGTCAAAAGGAAAAGAAAGAGCCTCCAAGAAGACAATGTTGAGCTGTTAGGAAAGAAATATTTAATTAATTAAAGTAAAATCTTGTAAGATACTCAATGATTTCATCCAGCACATAGAAATCCTAAACTGCCAGGACAAAAAAAAAATGTGTCTGTGTCATGCATCTTCCTTTCATGGAAACAGCTTTGCCTTCAGATCATGTAATTTTTGGAAAAGGGGCCACATTCCTTTTCAGGAAAGCTGAAAACTGGCTATTCCTTCTAATAATGTCCTTATTTTATTTCCAGGCAATCTGGCAAGTAAGCAACCTAAATCCTTAAAAGTTCCCTTTCCCAAGAAACTAGTTTGGGATATGTCCTTGTGGAGCATCACTTCTAGCTGTATCTTTGGTGTCACTTGGCACGTGTTTGCTTCATCCTGAAGTGAATCTTGGATGTCCCTGGAGCAGGTCCTGCACTGTGGGAATCCCTGCTCGGGCTGAGCCTCCGGCCCTGCTGCACCAGTGGGAATTTCCCTCACATCTAAAAGGCTTCCACCAGTACTCAGCTGGCCCCTCCGCCCCTCTGCCAAGCACTATTGTTCTGGTAACTGTGTATAATTAATTTTTCTGGAGTTAACCCTTCTGCTGCCTCGAGAGCTGAGAGCAGAATGGGGGAATGACTCGTCATCTTCATTCCTGTAGGTCTTTACTGTCAAAATCCTGCATGTGGGGCAAAGCTTATTGTAGTCTTCTCTGTGTGGTGCTTGCTGCATGTGCCATTCTGTTTATCTTTTTCTGGGCTTTAACAAGTGAATTATTTTATGGAAATAATTAACTAATTAACTAAAACACATTTTTAAAATACAGCCAACTTAAGATTCTACTATTTTGATGCCCCAGTGTTTATGAGCATTCATTACTAAAGTGTTCTCTTCCCAGAGGGCACTTGTCCGTAACTTACAATGTTGGAAAGATTTGGGTGTGATTTTAAAAGCCTTGATATGGATTCACTATTAGTTTTACAGAAGTTTAAAAAACCCAAAAAGAGTCACTATTGGAAAAATGAACAGTCTGTTTTGTAAACTAATTTGGCCTCTTCAGATTTCATGTAAATAACAGAACTGTATATAAATATGTTCAAACTCACAGATGAGGCAGAAATAATAATTTATATATGTATAAGTAAAGCAGTAGATAACTTAAAGAAACTAAGCAGTATATTAAGTCGCCCTTACAATTAAGATCTTCCAATTCCGACTGTTGAGACCTAGAATACTGTAACAAAGGGTGTGAGATCTGATTTTATCAGCAGCTTCACTGCCTTCACTGTTCAAGAACTGTCTGTATTCCCAAACCACAACCACAATGGACATCTTCCTGAAGTAACTAAACCTGTGCCACTACTCTGTACTCAGTAAGCTCATTCAAAACAATGCCGATTGCCTCTGAAAATGTTTTGTTAAAAAACATTCTTTAAAGCACACTCCCTATTCAGTAACAAAACATAACTTTCCAGTTATTTTGCAAGTTGAGAGTAATGTTTCAATTTCAGAAGAAGAGTTTAAGTAGTTTTTCCCTTTCAACATATTCAAATCACACAGGACATTTTTGAAGCCAAACATCCTTTTAAAAACCTGTTTAACATTAAAAGCTCATAATTTAGTCCCAGGACGTCATGCGTGCATTGAGAACAACAGTAGCACATCACTGGGACTAGCAGAAACGGGAATGTTTAAATATTTCAGCCTTCGTAGGGATTGCTTAAGCAAACAATAATTATAAATGGCGCACAATTATCCTTTGTGCGGCACCTTATCTCTTGGCTAGGTTGGTTAGTTGGAATGGAAAGGCTCAGAAATCCACCCATTTTAAGTGTCAGGTCTTCAAAAGGCAGAACATTATAAAACTTGGACTGCTTCTTCTCAGAAATGCTGCACAGTAATGTGAGATGGAGGAGTTAATAACAGAAATGGGATGGAGACTTTTGATGTCTTTCTTAATTCTCTTTAATTTCTGTATTGTTGTTACTCCAAATATAAACACATACTTTTCACTATTAGCACACTCCCTTTATTTCCCCAAAGGGCAACGTCCTAAAAATATTCCTGGATTTAAATAATCTCAGTTAGTATTAACCTGTTAATTATTTTGGCGTGTTTTCTGCATTGTAGAAACAATTAAAGCGATCCACATCTTACATGAATTACTTAGTGAAATAAAGCCGATGGGGCTCTGCCTCGCCCTCCAGAGAGCCCGGTTTGATAACTACAAGAGGGAGCGAAAAAAAACCCCGATTAGTGAAAAAAACCCGCAAAATGCAACCCCGGCAGCGGCGAGGGCAGCTGGCAGAGGCTGCGGTGATGGAGCGGCGGGCACGGCTCAGCCCCGACGGCCGCGCTGCCCGTTCCATCCATCCATCCATCCCCCGCAGCACGAACTCCGCTCCTCCCGAGCCCGTATCCCCGCGGCGCTGCCGTCGGGAGGCGGCTCCGGGCGGTGTCCCCGCTGCTCTGTCCCAACAGCCGGGAGGGCAGCAGGGCTCGGGGCTGCCCCCCTGCCCGGGGCCGGGCCGGGTGCCGGCGCTGCCCCCGAGAGGGGACATGGACCGGGACACACGGAACGCGCGGGAGGCGTCGAGTCCCCGCGCTGGGCTGCGTGTGCCGCGGCCTCGGGCGCAGCTCCGGCAGCGGGACCGCGCCTTCCCGGGGCCCCGTGTGGGACAGCGAAGCTCACAAACCTGGGGCAGGGCTGGAGAGGCCGCCGCGCTCCGCTCGGAGACGGCCGCGAACAGCGCTGGGGCTGCGGGAACCGCGCTGCGCTCCGCCGGGCTGCGGGGGGGTCCGGGCGGCTCCGCCGCTCGCTCACGTTGCCATAATCTTCTCCCGCGGCTTGTAGGTGTCCCCTTCGGTTCGGTGGTGGCGGGAGCAAGCAGGGGACGGACGGGGTCCTGCCGCCGCCGCCGCCAGCCCTCGAGCCCCGGGTGATGGACGGGAGCGGAGGGGAAGGGATCCGCTACNNNGCCGCGGGCCGCTGCAGGGCGGGCGCTCCGGAAAGTCCCGGGCTGGGGCACCTGCCACCGCCTCCTGCCCCGGCGAGGAGCGCAGCGAGGCCCCGCGGCCGGAGGATGCTCGGCGGCGGGTCCTGCCCCGCAGCCCCGCC
>VXBN01003318.1:1310279-1364570 GCA_013397395.1 Sinosuthora webbiana | reverse complement strand
GCCCCGCCGTGGGGGGCCGCCGAGAGGGGCCGCACCGGGCCCGGGCCCGGAGCCCGCCCGCCCCTGGGGCTGCCCTCCCGTCCTTGGGGCTGCCCTCCCGTCCTTGGGGCTGCCCTCCCGCCCCTGGGGCTGCCCTCCCGTCCTTGGGGCTGCCCTCCCGCCCCTGGGGCTGCCCGCCCGTCCTTGGGGCTGCCCTCCCGTCCTTGGGGCTGCCCTCCCGTCCGCGGAACCGGCCGAAGGACCCGCACCCGCACCCGGGGCCGTGCTCCGGTGCCTTCGAACCAGCTGCGGGTTGGGTGACCGTGGCTTTTTCCTCCGCGGAAAAGGCTTTTCTTTCTGTTCTTTGGGAACAGAGCCCCACGCGTGGCTTTCGTGGAGAGCGGACTCCACCCCGAAATGCCTCTTTAATGGACTTCTCCTGTAGGCGGGGTGCCCCCCAAACAGACCCGACGGAGTTAGCATCCACTGGGATCTGCCAGACACCTTCTGCTGATACCCTCTGGTCTGATTTATTGTGTTAGAAGGTTTCAAGGTCACATTGAGATTCTGGTGGAACTAAATTAAACCCATGACTCATTATATGCTTGGGCAAACATTCTTTTTCTGTCTTCTTGTAGCCCCTGTAACTAATAAGAAGAGATCAGTGAACTCTTGACAAATGATCTGAGAAAAAGGGTGAGGTATGAAAAGACATCATGTGGAGAAACAAATTACAACCTATTTCCCATAGTTTGGGACCAGGGTGTTTGGGAAGCACTGCTGGGAGGTCATACACCTCTCAGGCTTAGTAGATATTTTCAGAAGGCTGAAAACTGAGCAGAACTTTGTTTCTTCCATTGTACCTTAGCTGGACAAAACACTGAAGGTACAGGGTATGGTGAAACCTTACACTCGCATGAGGAAAGGATAGATGACTTACTAAGGCTTTTGTACTCTCACTTTATGAGTAACCAGGGCTGTGTGTCAGTCAAATGCAACTATATAACTTTTAGTATTAAATAATGAAAAGAGAAAGTTCTGGAGCTAAGCATTTTGAAAACACTGCTCCATGCCTACTTCTGTGTCACTGCCACTCTCTTGCTGTGCACAGGCAGTAATCCATGTTCCTAAGGAAAAAACATTGCCTAAAGCTCTTAGTCCTCAATGTGCTGCCTATGGCTGCAGGCTGAGAGTTTGGGAAGAGCCACTGTATGAAACAGGGATGGGCAAACGGAGAAAGAAGTGGTAACTGTGAATCAGAAGTATGACTGTAACTTGCACGTGAAGGCAGAGAAGCTGTGCTGTGCATGCTCCAGTCCTCAGAGGGATATCCATGCTCATGGAGCAGAGTGAAGCACATGCATGTGCTTCTAAATTGTGGGGCCGTACTAATGTTGTTCCTTCAGGTGTTGTGCTGGGTTAGACCATGCAGGCTCAGCCTGTGACATAAATTGCATATGAATAATACAAACACTCAGATGTGTGACTGAAATGACCCTACTGCAAATCTCTGGGAGCAGGAATCCACAGTGAGAATCCTTTGCAGACAGGCTTAAGAGTTTGGGTTGATAGCAGCTACATGGCTTTAGAAAATCCAGCTTTGGGCCTGGACAGAGACATCCTCCAGAACAATCCACCCAACACAGCTACCCAGCTGTGTCAGTGTTCTCTGGACAGCATTTATTCCATGTATTTTCTTCTCTGTGCTGATACAAAGTCCAGTGTGTGTAAAGACAACAGTAACTGTTGCAGTACTCTTTATGCCTAGTCAGTGTAGTAGTGATGAGAAGTGAAATATTTTCTATAGACTGTGTGACCTGAATTCTTTTGCAGAGGGATTCTTTGAAAATAAATTCCTTATTTGGCCTGAAGAGTGCTTTGGGAAAGTTGCTGTAGATGCCAGCGCTTTCCATTGCATTCTGCAAGACTGTTTCAGGAGATGCTGCTGTCTGATGGTCTCTGGAGATATTAATTCAGGTGCAAGACCTTTGCTGAACATGGAGATATTTGAACTGGAGTTCTTTTCCCACTCTGGCAGATTTAGGTTGTAGAGAATTGGCTGAAAGAGCCTTTCTCTCCAGTGAGGTTTTGGGACTCACTGAACTGGCAGCTTGGTGGAAACCCAGACTTCCAAGGGCTCTAGTCTGACTCCCAGTCCTGGTCCTGCTTCTCAAGCTGTTCATCAGTTGCTGGGACGTCCCTGAGAGCTTTTAAAGACTGAAGATGCACTCTGGCATCTCTCTTGGTCACACACAATGGGCTGTTTCTTGTCCTTCATTGTCCCATGGCACAGTGCTGCACCAAGGGCTGTGGTTGTTAGGCCAAAGGGTAACGGGGCACATGCTGGACACTGTGCATGAATGGAATGGAATGTTCCCAGGTGGCCTCTTGGTGAGTGACCCCTGTGAGCTGGCAAGGTTTGCCAGAGCCCCTGGATCCTGGTGGTGCTACACCAGTGCTTGAGCTGTTCCTTTTCTTCCAGCTCTGGAACTTCTCCAAGCCTCACCAAGAATACAAGGACAAGCCACTACTTTTTATGCTTCTCCTTGTCCTGCATCTAACACAGCCCCATGGTCTGTCTTGCCCCCTCAGACCACAGCACTGATGACTTAGCAAACCCCTGCTCTGTGCTCTTGCTCAGCAGTGGGCTGTTAGTGCAGCCTGTGAAGTTCAGGGCTGCTGCCCTGTGTGACACAGAGAACTCTGGAGAAGCATCAGATCCCCAGTTGTCACCCTTCATGCTGCCAAGCAGAACTCAGTGCTTGAACATGCTCTCCGTTCTGGTGTCCAGACAGGAAAGAATTGCTCCTGAGAGTGAGAATTAAAGATTGAAGGATGACCTAAGTTTTTAACAGCACTGAGATTTATCCACGTAATTCTTATTAAAGATAACGGGAATGAAGCAGATCAATAATGTGACACTGCCAGTAGAAGTCCATGTCCCTGTGCTGTGCCTCACGGTGTAGGTATCCTGCTATTATTTCTCAGTTCTTGTGAGGGGAAAAAAAAACAGGCTAAAAGATTCATGCCAATGCTAACATGTTTACACACCATGTGGAGTTTTCTTAATTGGAACAGACATTGAGCTCTGAGAGATATTAGACACACGACACAACACCCCTGTCTATTTTTTTTCCCCCTCTGTTTATCTCTGGTCAAATTTTCACTCTAAAAATGTGTGAAAGGAAATTCTTAGCGTAATGAATTCTTTTGGCTTTTGCATTCCCATAAATTCAGTGAAGCCCTTTGCTAAAAAATTATTCCCAGGATTTTATAAAAATCTCTAAATTATTTTTTGTGGTTTGGATCAGCCCCCCCAGTTATCATACTGGGAATACAATCTGGATGTTCACCAAGCAGGCTTCACAAATTCTATTCAACAAAAAGGGCTTCAGACGTGCATGATTTTGTGATTATGGCATTAGGATGGCCATGAGCATTCTCCACCCTCCTGTTTTCTCTGTAGCATGGACTTCATCCACAGCGTGTTGTCAGTCCTCTAGCAGTTGAAATTCATTTATTTATTTGCCAGTGAGACAGATGGATGTAGTGAGCCTGAGATTTCAATCCAGTTTGCTAAACAACAACAGCATTACGTAAAATGTCAAACTGCAGCCCAACTCCTCATTACCTTGTCGTGGATACATTCAGATGGGACTGAAGAGTGGCTGAAAGTCTTCCATTGTTCTGTCAAAAAATGCAAAAACCTCAAGACAATTTGTAGGAATATAGATTTCTTTGGTATATTCACGAGATGCATGAATAGCAAGTTCAAATCTTCAGCCCAAACTTCCATCTATAATTCCTGTATGGGCAGTGTTTTGTGGGCAGGAAAGACAATGACACTTCCAGCAAAGTGTAAATCCAAATAACATGGAAGAGCATCTCAGGGACTAATTTCAGCAATTGAAAAGCAACATCAAAGAATCTGTGTAAGTGATTATTTCTGAGTTCTGGGACCAGCTTCACCTTCATTGTTCACTACCACACATTCTTGCAAACAGCAGAAGGTGGCATGGTTCACAGAAAAACAACATACCTTCTTTCTTGCCAATTGCGATTGTTGACTAGAATCACACTTGGCAAAAAATTTCAGGAGTTTAAAAGGATCCCAGTGGTTTTCTCTTAGTCCTGCTATGCACAAGAAATGCTGGAACAAATCTTACAGATTAATCACACCATGATAAAGATCCACTTGCTGAGGCTTTTCTGTGCAGCTGGCACCCAGCAGATAAACCCAGTGAGTCCTGTCTCCCAGTGCACCAACAGGAGGAGTCAAGGCAGGCTCAATGAGGCTCCAGTTGCAATTCAAATACACTTTTCCAAACCGTGATTAGTGCTGCTAATCTCACCTTGGTGAGCCAAAGACAATAACGACGTTACTGAACACCTCGGGTGTTGTGTCATTCTTTTGCTTAGAAATTTGCTGGTGTGAGAGCGCTTTTGAAACCCATTAGTAAAACTGAACTTGCCAAATGATTGATCTCTTCTCTAGGGAGAACAGAGTCAAAAATGTGCCAGCATGGAGCCAGAGCCTGCCAGGGGTTGAGGACTTGCAAATCCCATTGCTACCAGTGAGAGCTGAGGACACAAAGTCCTCCGTGTAACTGAGCTCAGTTGTAAAACGAGCTAAGAGCTGTGGAGCTGCTTTCCCTCTATAACAACGGCGTGTAGTTACTCCTAACAGTCCCTAACGTGTTGACTTGCACTGAACTGTGACTCCAGCCTGCTTGATTCCGACTGCAGGCTTAGGAAAGTCTGACTGTGAGAGCACTCAGCAGCACTGAGTTAGGCCAGAGGGGGACCCCACTCCTTTCTCTTGTCTGGCTCACAAAGCCAGTCTTGAACTTACCTTCACCAGAAGATGGTGATCCTTTCACACGAACAAAATTGTAGAGACACAGAAAAAATAGCTGAGCTGTGTCAAAAAGTATTGCCACAAGGAATTTTCAACAGAGGATGGGAACAGTGGACATGTCCGTGAGGATAATGGTGAAATTTGAAATGACTCTTTGTGAATAACCAGCTACAGAATAAAGTTTAAAGTGAGGAAAGGGGGGGGACTTCATTTCATCATTAAAAACATCAGTATAAAATACGTGGAGAAAAACAAACAGTGAAGACACTGTTGCTAGTGGGCTGGCTTTTAAAGTACTAATGGAACGTCACAGAACAAGAGTTTCTTTTATTCTTTTTTATCCCAGCTCCCTGCATTCAAGGTTCTTGTGTGAACATGCAGCAGTTTGCAAGGCTGTGAAATTATCAGACCTGGATCAGTGCCAGTACAAACCAATTTATTGGAGTCCAGCAATTAACTAAAACCTAGAAAGCTTGATTAATTGTGGCACCGCTCAGCAGGGAACATTGAGGAAAAAAAATCATGACACTCCATGAGTGTCTCTGTTCCATACACCAATTTACATTATAAGTGAAGAAAAGTTTCTTCTCTGTAAATACCCTTACTTTATTCTTTTGCATCATGTAGAAAGAATAATCACAATGCCATGTGAGAAAATGCTTGTTGGCTATGCAGATGGCTCTCGGGATGATAATTTAATGATAGCTGTTATCCTGTTACATATTTTTTGCTACTGAATTAATATCTCATTGTAACCCCAACAATGGGATATATTATTTTAAAACATTGTTTCATTAGGCTTCTCTCTGGAGGGACATATTGAGAATCCAGCACTGCTCTGTTTCCTTCAATTTCTTCAAATATGGATGTGTGCAAGAAAGATGAAAGTTTGGTAGTTGTTCAGAATTATTTAGGATAGAAAAGCAGCAAACAAATAGTTGGGCTCAGAAGCAATTTACCAAGACAGGGTATGTTGACTGAAATGAAATCCTGGAGTCTGAGGGGGCTGACATTATGAGAAGCAACTACAAAGTGTAATTTAGGTGTTAGCTGATTTTATTATGATAGTATTAACAAACAGTGTCCACATTGTTTGTTTTATTGTAAGGCTTATCATAAAAGTCTATGCATAAGGCAGAATTAAAAAATCTCATTCCTAGATGCCTTAGTGGCACATGAATCATAGATAACTGAGAAGAAAATAAATATTCCAGCTCAGTGTAATGTACCACTGCAGCCTATTGTACTGTGTAGTACAAAACACTGGATCTGATTCATCTTAGTTCTCCTCACATCAAAATGATTCAATGGTTAGTACTGGGGAAAAAAGCTGTTCAAAGATAAAAAATAGTAGTAAAAGAATCGTCTCCCCTGCCCAGTGACAAGGAAAAGAAAGATACATGAAAATATTTTTACCTTTTCAACATCATTTTGTGTCCTAATCTGCATCCAACCGCGACACTGTGACATTCTCAGATTTAAAGAGTGCAATCCACAGACAGGGCTAAATCACATTAGGCAGCAGTGATAATAGAGCCTGGGCATGCAGAACATCCCAGCAAGCCTCTAGCTGGGGCTCTGGGGTGATTTGGGACATTCAATGAGGTAGGAAGGGCTGTCTCCTCCAATTTCACTGTATTTACTGGGGATTTAATGTATTTTTTTTTAAAGATATTTGCGGTGGAAATCAGTTTGTCGGAGGTCATCTAATTGAATCTCCAGCCCTGGCAACCCTTCACAAAGGCTGCCAGGAATGACCGAGTTGCTAATGCTTAACTGTGAATACCCAGCAGGGGTCCTCCCCAGGCCTGAATACAGTCAATTATGTTATTTTTCTAAATATTAGTGACTCAGCTGTCTCTGCTTGTGAAGAGTTGCCAGGGTCACAGATACAATCAGACAGATCCTCCCCCCGTTCCCTTCTAAGAGATGGGGAGAATCTTTTATAGGATTGATAGCGAATAACCCAGAGGTGGAGGGAAGGGTTCCCCGGGGTGGGTACAGGGGCTGCCGTGGTTTGGGGGTGCCAGGGGCAGGCAGGGCACTCTGTTGGGGCCGGGGGAGCAGCCCCCCAGCTCTGTCCTGTAAATACACATTGCACAGTTCAGCTCAACAGGCACTAGGGCTGAGACCTTACAGAAAAATACCAGCAGCTTGTCTCACCCCTTTAACACTTCTTTTTTCTGTCTTCTCCTCTCCCTCCCACCTCTCATTGTGCTCCAAACATCTTTATGAAAGGAATGTTTTATGTACTGTAACAATTCCGTTTTCCTTGGTAGAGTCATCAGGGAGAGAGACAAGACTGGTGGCTAACAGTGCATTCCTGGTCTGGAGGGCTCTTCCCTGACACTTCTACATGCCTCAGCAGCCACAATCCTTTGCCCTCCACACAGAGCTCCGCAAATATTTTAGGGTTTTGATTGTAACTTCTTTAGTTTTTGCCAAAAAGGCTCTTTTCCAAAGCCCGGCCTTCTTCAGAAACAGCATCCCTGTGCCTGTGGTCCAGAGCCCAGCTCTTATCTGATCAACAGCTTTTGGCAGAAAGGAAAAATCCCTCTAGAGCATTTGGGTTCCTGTGCATCGTTTTGGCCCAAGTTTGAGGTAGTGCTTTGGAGTTGGCAAAGTTTCCTAATTTACTGCTGTTAAATTTTATCCAACTTTAGGAATATTATGTGGATGTGGCCAATTTCCAGCTATTCTGAATCCATTGCAAATACTTTGCCAGCATGTGTCCAAATATAATCCAATTTTGACGGTTTTAACGCCAATACAATTTCTCCGTGAGTACCTTCAGGCCTGGCATCTGAACCGCAGTGAGCAGGGGTTCAGCTGCCTGGAGCCCAAGTCCCAGGAGGTGAGAACTTTATTCCTTTGGGTTCCTGCCTGTCCCAGAGGTGGAAAGCCCAGACTGGCTCTCGAGTCACCACTGATGTCGCATCTCTGAGTTGCTGAACATGCATTATTTAATGTGAGAGTGAGGGTCTAGGCATTTCCTTGGAATGGACACAGGGTCTGGAGTCATAAGGTGTCTTTTGCTATTTGACATCTGTACATTTCAAATGGGGCACTGGTGTTCCAGCTGTGTCAGAAATACAGTAGCTGGATAAAACTGCAGTGAAAGCAGAGCTGAGGTTTCACAGGTTTCAGTACCGCAGGGAACTTTGAAGAACTGGACATTATCAAAAGGGTGCCTTTGTGGCTTGTTCTTGCTATAAAAACAGGGAGGAAACCAAGGCACCTCTGTTAGAGAGTTTCCCCTGGCTGGAGCTCCCCTAGGGAGAAAGAAAATAACCCAGCAAGGGAGAGGAGGCTGGCTGTGTTTAGACAGCCTGTCCTGATCTGCATGTGCCTCCCAGGAGGAGGAGTGCCCCAGGAAGGTTTGGACGTCTGGCTGACTACCAAGGCCACTGTTCTCCCTCCTGTAGGAGGAGATGGTTTGGGCAGCAGCTGTGGCACTCTAACTGAAGGAGAGATGGCTTCCTCGGTTGTTGTCATGTGTTAAATTCTGTCCTCAGGCAGTAATGAGGACTCCATTGTGGAAAACTGGAAGCTGGATGTCCTTATAATGTTGCAAAGTTATGTGTGACCTACTTTGGTCACAGAAATGATGGGGACAACAGCATCCTGCCTTGTGCTCCAGCTCATCCATCCTTGATGTAAATTGTGATGCCCATTGTTACCAGCAGCTGACAAGCATGCATCAAAAAGAGAAATGAAGATATTTCTAACTTCTGTTTCAGCAAATACACCTTTTCTTTTCTTGTCTTGACACTGTCATCCATAATTCTTAACAAGACTTCCTGGTTTTCTGTTCAATAACATTCAACAACTTAAACTCTTGGCAGAATGATATCAATAACAAAAGTGACATATGTGTGTGTTCAGGCTTTGTGAGGGGAGAATTCCATCCTGATTCTACCCTCAAAGAGTTCCACCCTATTCTGTGCATCCAGAGATACATTATACCACTGATTGGCCATGAGACATTTTGCAGGCCAAATTCAAGGCTGGAGGAAGGAGGCAGGAAAGCACCAGTTCAATTTACTTGAACTCACTAACATCAGCAATTACTCACTTTGCTTTGGGTATTTCAGAGCTCAGGAGGACTCAAATCTCCCTCTTCCTCAGTTAAGAAATGGGAGAACCACAGATGAGATGACAACCTTATTTATTCTTCTACCACGACCCTTTAAAAGAGAAAGGACAAGAAGCTGATACTGAAAAAATGTAACACTCAAACCAAAGCCCCCAAAAGCTGGCTAAAAGGTTTTTTTTTAAAAACCAATCTTCTTTATTTTAACAGGCCATCTTCCAAACTTACACAAGGCGAACTGTATTGCAAGGCATGGATTAAAACAGAAAAGCAGACCTGTTGGAGTTGTCTTTAAAATTAAAAGCAGAGTGTTTGTTTTCTTTAATATGGAGGGCAGCACCAATAAAAACACCAGGGAAAGGCCAGTATTACTAGATCACATGTCTGCTTTTATCTCACAGCAGAGTTATAGTAGAATGATTTTTTGCTTGGAGACTTGAAAGCTGGACTGCATCCTTTCATGCTGAAATCATATCTCCTGCAAGGATTATTGGAGGATATAATGTTTCCTTCAGCTTCTTATTCTCTCCACTCCTGAACTTGGACTCCTGACCTCAACTTTTCTCTGGTTATGACCAAGCATTGGCCTTCAATTGAATGGCTGAGCTTTTTTACAATCAGATCAGCTTCTGCTCTTGTAATTTCAGACTCATTTGGTGACATCGATATGGTAGATCTTAACTAAAAGCCAAACATTTTATATCTTGGGTAATGACCATACAGGAATTCCCAGGTCCTGCTCCCATGTGTGTAACCATCCAAAACATTCAATATGTGTGACTGGAGTCTCAGGAGCTGCGCACACTTTGCACGGGGGGCCCCTGTCCCTCTTTGTGTCCCTTTTGCAGCACAGCTCTGCACCTGTGCTTTGCTCTGGGGGTCACACAGAGTGGGCTGTGAATGGCAGGTAATCCAAGGTTCATGGTAGCTGAGCCTGGACCCTCTCATTAGCTGAACAGCTAATCAGGCACAAATCTGTGGGGCTCTGCAGTTAATTACAGGGCAGGGTTAGAAGGTGGGTACTAAAAATATCTATTTCTTGGCTATGCCACTGTTGCCTGCTAGAAGCAGTGGAGGCCAGTTGCACTGGATTATCTGCACAGATAAGGGTAGATGTGCTATTCAGAAGAGCACATAATCCAGGGAGCCTTCTGTTCATGGGACTTGTGATTTTTCTTTTAATTGCTCTTTATTAATTGGATAAGATGTGCCTTGTGCTTTCTCTCACTGCACGATCAGCTTGGGTCTACAGCTGTTGATCTCGTAGGCAACAAATTTGAATGTCTTCAAATGTTTGAGACACCAAGAAAGGTACTGGGACATGGTCTTGAAATCACACTAAGTACTGGGCTTGGTACATTCATTTGTTATCACTGTAACAACTACTTCATGGACATTTCTTATTTGTGAGAGTGTGAAAATAAGGATAACCAGGTACCTCTGCTATATTGTCCTGTAAAAACTCGGCCTTTTGTAAATAAAACACAGCCTTACTGTATTTAAATTACTTTCTGGTGAGAGTGGGACTCTCAGAGTAATTTTCAGGAGCACAGATTGAGTGAAGATTATTTAGCAGAGTATTTCAAGCTGATTAAACTGTTTTCCAAACCACAAAATATGCCTGGAGTAATGGGACTGCTAGTGAAGTTTTGCCTTTGAATGCAGTAGACATTATGTTCACTCCGAGTGAAGTCAGTGGCAGAAGTGTCTCTGGTACAAAAGGAATAGGCAGCAGTACCTGTCAGAGAGCATAATGTTGCAGATTTTCCAATATTTGCATTGCCAACACAGACGAGGACAGTTTAGGAGATTTTCACAGACACAAATTATGTATTTGGGAAGAAAAAAGTGGAAAAAGTGGATGTGTTTTTCAAAGCTTTTGATTGACACCTTATTGTTAATCATTTATTTTAGACTAGCTATCCTCTTAGGCTTAGGAGCTCATAGGAGGAATTACCTTCTCTAAATACACTTTGTTTTATTTTTCAGCAGTGAAAGTACCTTAAATGGGCTCGTAATTCACTGCAGTGTGGAGAACTAACTTACTAAACAAACCTAACAGAGAATGTAAAACACTTCAAGCACTAAACGGAGGCATTAACCATTGCTAATTAAAATTGAACTTGCAGCTATGGCATTCTTTTCAGTGGAAATGTAGGGAACACTGTCCCTTAGTGGTGGTGAGGAAGTATTGCTTAGGAAAGAGCTGCACAACTACTTGATCATCTTACCGTGTACATTGTAGTGAATGTCTCTTGCTGGCAATTAATAGCAGCACAGGGCGTGCAAAGCCTTGGGTTATCTCCTGAAATTGTACATTGACTAATGGAGTCTGGAAAAAGAAAGCCAGCACTACTCAGATTGCCTAGGCTGTATCTGCTTAGACAGTGGGCTTTTGGGGGATTTGTCTCTTAAATCTTATCTGTACAGGATTCTGTCTGGTGGGATGTATTAGGTGAAGCTGGGCTGGCTCCGAAGAATTTCCTGGTATAGGGATAGGTCAACATGTGAGCAGGAAGAGGCTCAGAATGTGTACCTGTAATAATCATGGTTAATTTTTCTCTGTGGCTCTCTAAAGACAGAAAGGAAGGAATCCTGTGAGCAGTGAACTATCTGCTACCTCACTATTTCAGCCTCATCTCCTGCACTCCCAGCTTTCTTCAGTCACAGTGGCATATTCAGAGTGAAACTTGCACACTGAGCTTTTGATTGCCTTCAGCTGAAAACTTGTCCCAAATCCTCCACTGAAGCTTTTTAGGAGAAGAGCCCAACTTATCCAAACAATCACATGGATGCTTTGTCTGGATCTTTCTGTTCCTGCAGTCTTCTCCCCCTCCTAAGTGCATCCTTACAAAGCTTTAGAGAGAATTTTCCTTAGGAAATATCTGTGGGGATCTTCTCTGGAAACTCCTGAGTTACTAACCATTAGCTTAGTCTGCTAAATTAACAAGCAGATGTTTGGCTGCAGCACTGGCCAAAGTCAAAAACGTGGTAGTGAAAAAAAAAAGCACCATTTTTCAATAAGAATATAGTAGCATGATGTAAAAATTGCCAAGTTTTGAGAAGAAACAGTCTTCATCATTTTTCTCGTGTAATTACTTGAAATGCAGCAGAAGGGATTTTTATCTCGAATTTGCGGGTTTTAAGACCATCCATTTCCTGTGGGAATTCATCTGCATTCTATTAACAGCACATCGTTTCTTCATATTGTAGCATTTACCAGTTGAAATATTTACTTTTTATAGACACTGACAGTATTCCTGATAATAACAGTGAGACATCAGTTACCGACTTCTAGAAGTAAAACTCAGACAAAAGCAGGAACACAGAAGAGGATGTTACAGAGGAAACCCAGACATGATCTCAAGGAGTGACCAGGTCTGGCCAACTCTCTCTTTTGTTCTGCCATTCCTGGTGCCCGTGGCCACATGTAGCCTCATATTCCATGTGATGCTCTACACAAACACCGGGGCAGGGCTGCCTTATGGGCTGTGGGACTGAGTGCTGGGTACTTTCACTTCTCTCCCAGCAAGAGAGTGACCAAACACAGGGAGCAGCACAGCTGGTGCCTTTTTAACGCACAGTGTTGTTGGATGTGTGTTGTGGTAGCCTCTTGAGGTCTGTGGGTATCTCTGTGATTTAATTGGAGACATTTTTCAGGGCTGAACTGTCAAATCTCCAGTGCTGCCCTTTTCTCACTCCTGCTCTCAGCTTGTACTTGGGGCGTGGAGGTTTACCCAGAGAAAGATGACAGCATAAATCACACTGAGATGGGGTGTGTGTGTGTATTGAAGAGGAAAGGGAAGAGAGGGAGCTCAATCTGCCTGCACATATATTGGAAAACACTTCTAAGGGTACTTCACTGGCCTTCTGCAGCTCTCTGGCCAGTGCACATTTGTTTTCCCACTTCCCAGATGAGCCTGCTTTGCTGGGAGGTCTCAGAGCACACACACAACATGCCCGTGAGATACTGGGTGCTGATGTTCTCTTCCTGTACCTTTTGTAGGATCCCCTGATGTATGAAAACCTTGGACTGAACCCCATATCTGTCACCTGGCTGTACCAAAAGACGAGCATTGGAAACCAACAAAAGCTTGTGTGAATCCACAGTCTATTGAGTGCTGCTCTGTAGCTGCTGTGTGGCTCTTCAGACACAGGACTGAATGGCATCATCCATTGGGATGCTCAAACCACTGCTTCTGTGCCCTGATTTGCCTGTAAAGCTGTCAGTGGATGGCTCAGGGCAGCCTTCCAGGGAACAACTTTCTCTAATTACAGGCAGATGTGCTGGAAGTGCTGTCTAGTTAGGAGAGCAAGGCATATGTGCAGACAGGACACTTTCATCTTTCCAGTCATTTTAATACTTCCTGTTGGATGATGAGCACATCCCTGTGCTCACGGTGGGAAAAGAATGAAGGTGGTTTAGGCCTTCATTTAAACACATCTCTGAGGTGCTTTGAGATCCTGGGATGGAAGGATAGTGATGGATGTGTGTGCTGACCTGTCATGGAAATCAGCAGTGTGTTTTGGGGGTGAGGAGCAATTTGTCACAGTCTGTGTTAGATTGTTAGTGGCGATTTGCTTTAATACTAACACCATGGATTTGTTTGCATCAGCTCCATGCACAGCCATGCTCCTTTTCATGCAGTTCAGGAATCTGACAGGAGATGGTTGATTTCCTACATTCATACACTTTGGAGAAGAATTTTAAAAACTTGAGAACATAAATAGTGCTTTAGTGGCTTAATGAAACTGTTGCTTTTTTAAAAAATTGGTTTTATTTAGCTACTAGATTACAACAGATGGGTTAATTTATCTCACTATGTCTTTATATGTATTTAGATGGTTCCCATCTCTGTAGGACTTGTGTGCCTCCCAAGTATTTTAAAACACAAAAAAGCCTTTCCTTCACCTTTCTATCTAGCCACTAAGAGGAATATCCTGATTAGACTACAGGGATTGTATTTGTTGGGCTGGCTACTAGCCTCCTTTGCATGATTGTGTGTGAAGAAACGAAGCTCAGGAGAGAAGTTTTGCATTTGCCTCTGACTGCATTCAGCTCTGGGTTATTTCTATCTCCGTGAGTCAAACTAAGTTCCACAGTGCATAAATACTGCCTGGGAAATGTGAAACTCCCACAGTCTTTTCTCACCCCTTGGTCAATGGTGGCAGTGCTCCAGCAGGAGCTGGCTATGGAAGATTATGAAAGGCTTTGAATATCAGAAAAGAAGACCAAAGTCTGCACTTAGTAAGAATCTAGGGTGAGCACAGCTCTCCTTTGCTATGCAGACATCTGCTGTATTTTACACCTGCTGTGGTTTATTTCAAAGCACAGGGAATTGCAGCAATTAAGCTGCAGGACACAATTTATGCAACGTGGTAGTGATCCTTAGGATGAGGTGCAATCTCCTGGCCAGTCCCACCTGGAAGAGGGAATTTCTGCTGACATGTTGTTCAGCCATCCATTGGCCATGTGGAGGACACAGACACCCTAAGGCTGTGGGACAGATGCAGCAGCTGACTAAGAAACTCTGCTGCTGTTGGGATGGGAAGGAAAAACACAAAACTGAGCACAGAGGTGAATCTGCACAGTCCAGAACGGCAGGTCCTAAACAAGACCCAAGAGATATCAGCTTCACTGACCATTTCACTGTTCCCACAAGACAGAATTTGACAGAGTTTAAGTTCCACCACGATGTTGAGAGCAGTTGGTTTCTGGGGACAGCAGAGATCTGAGTAAAGTGTCCCAGTCATTTCTTGTGAGCATGTGCATCATCTGATGTGAGTTACTCCTGGAGCAGAGTTTAGAACCTTTTACAACCCATCTACACCCACACAACCCTGCACCCATGTGCCACAGAACAATTAGCAGGAGTTTCAGTTTAGATGTGTTCAGGCCTGCCCAGGCTAGCCTTAACCTTTCTGGTCTGGGCAATCTGAGCTTTATAAACGTGGTGGCTGGATCTTACCAAGCTTGCCAGGGGCTGTGGAGACATTTGGAGGTTGATGCCACCACGTTCTCATTACTAATAGCATCCTATAAGCTGGAATCCGTTCAGCTCAGCTGTGCCCAAGTGCCGACTTCACGCTTTCCTCCTGTCTATGGACAGGCTGTGGTGTTTTGGTCCCTGAGTTCAGGTCTTTTTACCTGTCTTTTGTCTTTTCTGCCACGGGGCATCAGAGCATCCCACTGTGCTGTGTGACAGGGAAGGTGGACAGGAGAGTTCTCTAGAGCAGCAAAGGCTTAGGGAGGGACAGAGTTTCACCACCTCATCTCTATTCTACCTCTTGGCTAGGGGAGATGTTCTGCAAGTCTGATTGAACATGATGGCACATGCTGAATGCAGAAATTACCATTTCCCTTAGTCGGATGGATGCTCACTCGGTGTCTCCCTCAGCCTAGGCACGAGGCACAGCTCAGCTCCGAGCCCTCGTGGCTCTCTGGAGCTCTGTGGAAGACGCGATACGTTTGTAAGGCACAAATGCCCGCAGCGCCCCGGGCAGCCCTGCAGCAGCGGGCGGCACAAGGCCGCTTTAAACCAAGCCGTGATGCCGATCGGGGCCCTGCAGGAACCCCCCGGAGCCCGTGCTCAGCCGGCCGCGGGCACTGTGTCCCCGCACCACGGGATGTCACTACGGAGCCGGCGGACACCTCGAGATTTCACTGCATTTTATTTATTTCACAGCCTTTCCTCTGGCGCTGCGGCCGCGCCTCACTGAGGGCACCGCTGCCTCAGGCGGGCTCCAGGGCCGCCCAGCGCACCCCGGCGGGCACCGGGCAGCCCGCCCTTCGCCGGGCCGGAGAAAATTATTCTCCGCTTTTCGCCTCCAAGTACCCTGTGCCTGTCCGGGACGGCACCGCCTCCCAGCCCGCCCGGGGAGCTGCGGGCAGCGGCGGCGCGGAGCCCGGGCTGTGGGGCCGCCCGCATCCAGCCCCGGAGCATCGCGGAAGGAGGCGGGGGGCGAGAGCGGGTTCACTTCCGCCTGGCTGCAGGAACCACAAGCCCCCAGAATATATTAGAATAATAATAACAGAAAGGTCCCCGTCCCCCGCAGCCCCCGGCCCCGGTTTTGTCGCCCTGGAAGGAGGGGGTGGAGAGCGGAGCGGCGAGGCTGCCGGCGGGCGGATCGATGCGGAGCCGCTGAGGCGGCGCGGCCGGCCCCAGCTCCCCGCCGGCACCGCGGCCGCGGCCGGCAGGACAAGCGCAGCCTCCCCGCGGAGAGGCCAGGGAGAAGGTCTGTGCTTTGCCTTTGTACCTAGCGTGCCCGGCAACAGGCTGTGCCCCGGGCGGGCTCCTGGCAGCCCGCGGCCCCCTGCAGCCAGCCGGGCATCCGAGCCCAGCCGGGGGCTGCGGCTTGCGGGGGGCTGGGGAGAGCCCCGAGCTCTTTGTCAGCACCCGGCTCTCCTCCGTAATTCCCGAATCTGTGCCTTCTAACCGCCCCGGCCCCTGTCCTCGGGCTGGGGGTCTGGTTATTTGAGGCTTCAGGGAGAACTGGCTCCATGGAAAAGGCTCTGGCGTGTGCCTGGCGGTGCCGGTTGGGCCTGGATGCTGCGGGACCGGGACGCCGTGGTAGCGGGAGGCTCTCGGACGGGGATACCGCGGGACCGGGATGCCCAGGGACAGGGATGCCCTGGGACAGGGATGCCCAGGGACAGGGATGCCCTCGGACAGGGATGCCCTCGGACAGGGATGCCCTCGGACAGGGATACCGCGGGACAGGGTTGCCCTGGGACAGGGATGCCCTCGGACAGGGATGCCCTGGGACAGGGACGCCGCGGTAGCGGGATGCTCTCGGACGGGGATGCCCTGGGACCGGGATGCCGAGGTCCCGGGGATGCCGCACTGCCGGCTGGCGCTGCAGGCGGGCACGGGAAGCCTGCCGGCGGGCAGAAGGGAGGGGAGGCCGAGGTCTCTGCAGGCTCCTCGTGTGAGCCAGCGGCGAGCCCGGCTGCTGGCCCGCCGGGCCAGGCTGAGTGCCATTGATGCACTAACCCACGCCAGATGCACCTTCAGTAACTCTAATTCAGCTGTGGATCTTCCCTGCAGACTGAGTCTTGTGAAGGGAGTCATCACTTCAGAGTCGCTTACACTCAACTGTGAGCTTGGGATTTATCCCACAGAAACATCTGCCTTAGCACAGAGACAAATGGGTAGGAGTAGAAGTAGTAAAATATGAGCTTTGAATTATACTGTTCAATGCAAAGATGTCAAAATAAGTGAGAGGTGCTTTACCTGTGAGTGAAGAACAGTTCTGAAAGGTGGAAGTACAGCATGGTGCAGGTGGAGCCATCCCTCTGCCACGGGCAGCAGTGATACAGAGCATGAATCCTTCTGCATCTGTTGTCTGATGTTTCAATTGCTGAGATTTCATCTTGATCTGTAAAAACTGGGGTAACATGTCCCCCCAAACCCTTATCAGCAGCTGTAGTGTTATTTGAATGCTGTTGTGTGGATTTCTCTTTAAAACGGGGTTTGCACTCCAGAAGCCAGGGAAATCTGAATATTTATCTGCATTAGCAGAATGGTATTAAGTGCAAAATCCTTAGCTGCCATGAATATTTATTCTTATCTTAGCTGGCTTCAAACTGCTTCTCTGGCCGATTGCCATCCCTGAAGGTTATTTTCCCAGAGGTTTTGGAGTGGACACTCACACACTGATACACCTCCAGATTTCATATTCCTTGATATTTCTAAACAGATCGTCGGTAGCTGGCAAACAGCTGCATAAAAACAGTTCAGTGAAGAAAGTATGGGCCCAAAAATACCTTTGGGCATCAATAGATATCACTTTAAATCATCAGATCAAAACTATTTCAGTGTATGTAAATACTCTCAGTCTCTCACTGTGCTCTCGTAAGACTGAGTGCCTTGAAATTACCCTAATTGAAGCCTTACCCCTTCAAATAGAGTAAGATACAGTTTGAGATCCTATAGTTTTTTGGGGTTTTTTTTGAAAACCCCCCAGTGATCTCTTTCGGTGCATCATATTCTAGAAGGTTTCACTGTGGAACAGGGGTCTGTAGCCCCAGGTCTGTTGAGCACAGCAGGGCATGTATAGAATCCATGGTGGGTGAAATGTTCACTGAGTGCACTGGAGGAGTTTTCTGAGTATGCAGCTCTCCAGTGTGGGTGCTGGCCCTTGTGGGTGTTTTGTGGGTAGTGCTGTTATTCCTTTTAGCTGAGGACTGGCAGCCTGTCTCCATTCTTGATCAGTGCAGTGGGTCAGTTTAAGTATTATAGAAATATATATTCATATTTACTAAGGACCTACAGTCTGGTTCCAAATTTACCCAAGAAAAATCACAGAATGATTTAGGATGGATGTGACTTGTGGGGTTGATATAGTCCAACCTGCTACTGAAAGCAGAACCAATTTTTAGCAGATTCCTCAGGGCTTGGTTCAGTTAAATTAGCAATACCTCCAAAACCAGAGATCCTACAACCTCCCTGATGCAATTTCGGTGTTTGACCATCCTCATGGGAAAAAAAAAAATCTAATCAGAATTCCCCATGTTTCAGGTTGTGTCTGTTACCTTTCACTGTTCACCTCTCCTATACCTTCCTGGCAGATAAAAGTGTATACATAAATAGGTTGATACATAGAGAGAGTGAGGACAGAAGAGATGTGAAAAGGGCCTTTTCATAGCTGCTTTTCATTACAGGCAGCTTTCCTAAGGCTAAGATCTTCCTTGTGGTTTACTGTGATGTGGAGTTGAGATTGTCACAGCTGTAGCCCTGCAATGAACCTGTCTCCTAAATCCTGCCTGTGAGTGCAGCTTTATGTGACAGACTGTGTCACTGGACTGCATGAAGTGCTGAATTTATTTGTCCCCTTTCCTACCTGTGGGGTTTTCCAGGAGCTTCTTGCAGTTTCAGTAATGAAACCCATTTGTTGGCATGTTTTCCCCCCAAGGGATGAATTTGATTTTGGGGTGGATCCATCCTGTCATATTTTGTGTGGTGTAAGACGTTTCCTTCCCTGACACCAAGTGTGCCCCAAGCAAAGTCACTGACCTGTGTCAGCAGCTTCCCAAATTTTAAACCTTGGGTACCATCAAGTGGCAGCATTATCTGCAAGGCAGCTTGTGACCGTGGACATCAAACATGGAAGTTAAAAATTTCTGTGGGAAAGGGGAAGGAAAAGGGAAAGGGGAAGGGAAAAGGAAAGGGAAAGGGAAAGGGAAAGGGAAAGGGAAAGGGAAAGGGAAAGGGAAGGGGAAAGGGAAAGGGAAAGGGAAGGTGTGGATTATCTGTGCTGGTCTCACATGTCACTAGACCTCATAAACAAGGGCTTTGAAACAGCATGAAGCTGTTTCAGGAGAGGTTTAGGTGGATATTAGGATGAGGTTCTTCACCAGGGGAACTGGAACAGGCTCCTCAGGGAAGTGGTGACAGCCCCAGGCTGACAGAGCTCAAGAAGCATTTGGACAATGTTCTCAGACACATGGTGGGATCACTGGGGTTGTCCTGGGCAGGGCCTGTTGGACTTGATGGTCCCTGTGGGTTCCTTTCCACTCAGGATGTTCTGTGGTTCTGTGATTCCATGAACACGTGTCAGCCACAGCAAAATGGAAATGAAACTGTGTAGGAGATAAAAACACCTTTGTGGGTGAAATAATGATAATGGCCTCTCCTAAATACACCATTTATGTGTTCTGAAGTTGAGAAATTTGTATTTGACTTCTGCCATCCCTCCCAAGTCCTGGACCACTTCTCCTTTCTCTTATGTTGTTGTTAGGTAGTACAGAGTTCGTGAATAAAAGCTTTTCCAATAGGCTCCAGCAGGTTAATGCACTTTGATGTACACACGGTGGTGTGTTAAAAAGTCAGTGAAACACTGATTGAATTTTCAGTCACAATTTCTGTGCTAGTCCTTAATGGCTGATTTATGCAGAGGTTAGCAGAGAGCAATGATCAAACAATGATCTCTTACATAATAAGACAGAGGATCGGCTGGAAGAACTGACCTGCTGCCTGGTGGTTGGTGTGAAAGGTTTATTTTTGTGGTAGCATAAGGGCTGCAGTATTGGAGTAGTTCTGAAGGTCACCTGCTCTGCTGTTCTAGCCTGGTATGACTTGTCCTGTGTGGCTCAGGTGACAGTAGAAAGACCAGGAAATAGGAACTTGCTGTCAGTTCATTTCCCCACATTGTAGTTCATTTTCTTGCCTTCATAGATCAGCATACAAATTAATATGTTTTTCAGAAGTTTATCCTTATCAATTCAAGGACACTTTCCAGCACAGGAAAGTTTTCCTTAGTTCCATGAAATGTCTAGAGAATTCGGAATTTTCAGGTAGTTCATAGAGAAGGAAATGGTGCTGATCAAGATACAGAAATAATTATTTGCTCTAACTGTTAAGGAATGGCTTCTTGAATTTTCCAGTCAAGCTCCAGAACTACTGGTATTTATTCAAGTGAGATGATGAGACGACTTATTTTCAGTTGGCAATTAGTACATTGGCTTTAGGGAATGAAAACTGTGTTCCTTGAGCAACGAGAACAGCAACATCAACAAAAGATTTTCGTCTGTTCCTTGTGCCAGTCTGTGTTGTGTGTAAATCTGCAATTCTCAGCTGCCTTCCCATGAACCACGTCTGGAATCTGGGGTGTGCCTGTGCTGTGGAGTGACTTGCCTTTGCTCCTGGGGGGGAGAACAGCTTGGGCAGCTGAAGGTTTGCTGAGCCTGCCAAGATCCATTCCAGGGAATCCACGGCACTGGCACCACCGGAGCTTTGCACTTGGAATGAGGTTGGCCATCTCTTGGGCACCCTGCAGATTTTTAACACCAGTCTTGGCTTGAAAAGTTCCCATCACGGGGGTTTCAAGGGGGATCCAAGGAGGTGAAGCCATGACTGCAATTTTCTAGAGTCAGTGCAGTGCTAAGGACGAGGTGTGTGGGCACACAAAGTGTGTGTGGATTGTTTTAACTCGTCCTTCATCCTTCAGGTTTGGCAGTGGGACTAACACCCTCTTTTTTTTCTTCCTGTTTCTCAGGTGGAAGAAAAAAAAAAGAAATTATCTCTGCCCTTCTGTATCTTTCTTGCAGAGAGCTTGTAAGGTAGTAGAAAATCTCTCAATTATTGTGCTGTTTTTTCAAAAATGGGGTTTTTCCTTAAGGTTTGCCAGATTTGATTTGACTGATGCGTATGATGAGCAGACTTGAAGCATTCTCTTGATGGTTAATAAACAGCCAGGAAAACTCAGCTGAGGATCCCTGTCCAAGTAGCACAAAATACGAGGACCACAGAGTCATATTTTCAGAAATGAGAAGTTAATTATTAATTTATTATTTCAGAAATCTGAGTTAACTCAGCCAAGAAGACAGACATGTAAACACCAAGGCTTTGTTCATTATTGATGTTAAAATACCAAACACACATTCTGTGAGACTTTATTTAAAGTGAAACTTACCTGTGTTTTCTAGAAAGGACAAAATATCTCATGAAATATCTCATGTGATATCCTGAGTCTCACTCTGAACTTTCCTCTGGGGAGTCCAGTCCTCAGCTGCTTTTTAGTTAGCTCTGAGGCTTAAAAATTAGGAATGGGGTAAAGTTTTGCCTCTTTTGAAATCAGGACAGTCTTAATTTTGAATCCAAGTAAGCCTATGGGTTTCATACTCTTTTAAAAGAATTTGAGGCACAGTTTCCAATTTTCTCTTTGGGATTTGCTCTGATTCTCAATGAGAGCATCAAGTTGGAAATCAATGTATGTGCCATTTGTGCTTACAAGAAATTACAGCTGTAGTTGCACACAAAATTAGAAGCAATTTTAGGGAAAAAAAGAAGTCTAATTTTAGGAACTCTTGAGTAATTTGTCCAAAGTGTTTTAACACATGTGAACAAGGACTGTTCATTTCCTTTTGTTGCACGTGCAAAGTTTGCATGAGGTGCTTATGGAGTGCAAGCAGCTACAAAGGAGATAAATTTCTTTATTGCTTGCCTCGTTTGTGAGAGGGATTTTATGTCATGAAGCACTGATTACCTGCATTAAAAATCCCAAACAATGGTGGTGTCTCATTTGGCAGGGAGCAGGGAGTGTGTGGACAACTGAGAGCTTGCTTGAAGGCAATCTGTGACCCACTCCATCCTGTTCTGTGGTAGTGTGAGAATGGGTATCCTGGGCACCATCTGCTGTCCCTGAGGTTCCAGCCTCGAGCACTGGGGATTGGTTTGCTTTGTTGATGCTGGGCTGTTCAGAACAGCAGCAGTGCATTTGTTGTCTGTGAAATCACAAGTTCTGATTGTAGGCGCGCAGAGATGACTGTCACTTTCAATAATTCACTCAAACATGATAGCCAGCCCTTCTTCCAGCCTCTCAGGCAGAGATGGCATCTTCCAAGCTGGAGTTACCTTCAGCCAGTCCAACAAAGGCCTCTCTGGCTTTTTAGGGAGATGGGGTTGTACTTCCTTGGAAGGTCATTTCATTAGGTAAATTTATTGGATGGATTTATTGGCTGGCTCTGCATTTTAACTTTTGCAAATGCCCCCTAGAGAAACAGAGGAGTATCTTGATATAAATAAAAATTAATAAGTAGGATATACAATGTGATTATTTTTTAGAGGGGCTAAAGGGCTGGGTTATCAAATATCCTCAACTAGTCTAATTAAATCAGTTGAGATTTAAAGGACACCATGCATCGGTTTTGCCTGAGCTTGTTGTCAGCACAAATGGCCACAATCTCAGTTGTAGGTACCTAATGAAGTCTCATCAAATGATGGTTCTGTTTGTGCCTATTAGCTCGCTTCCTTTGGTGTGCGTGGCTAATGAGAAAACAATTCCTGTGAGTAGCTAACGTTGCCCATTGCCAGGTTCCCCAGGTAGAAGTCAGGCTAGTTCAGCTGGTGGCCAGCAAGCCACGAGCTGTGCCCTGCTGCCTGGGCCATGGTGTTTGGAGGCAGAGCTCACAGAGCTCAGGACCTGCACTCCTCCTGCTCCATCCCTGGCAGGGGTGCAGGGCAGCTCCTGAGCTGACACCCACTCCCCAGCCTTCTCTAGGCAGTAAATCCTTGGCTTCCTTCCCTTTGCCAGGTGAGGGAGGTGGGGTATGGCTGATGCTGTGCTCTGTGTCCCCAAGCCTGCAGCAGCACTGGGAGCACTGGGGCTGTGCCAGATTCAGCCCCAGAATGCCCACGGGGGAACTGGAGCTGTTTGGGGTGTGGGGAGGTGGTGAGGCCGTGGTGAACATTGGGACAGGCTGAGGTCTCAGCTGATGTCAGCCTTTTTGTGGTATCCCAGTGAAAGGGGATTTTATGGGCATGGAACAAGTCCCCCAGGGCTGTTGGGTGATCCAGTGAGAGTAATTTTGGGGGCTGACTCTCCTAATTCTCCCGATTGCTCCGTTTCAACACGATCTGTGTGCAGAATTTATTTATGACGACCTCTGTGATGAAAAAAATTAACCACTTACCTAACAAGCAATACAGCCAACAGGGAGAACAGCTTTCAGCAGCTACTTGTGTCCCCTCCCTTCCCTCCAGAGCTTTCTGTTGTTTCTTTCAGTTATGGCTGAAGGAGACAAGCACTCCAGGGCCAGGGAAAATGAGAGTTAATTACACTGTGGGACGGGATTGTTGCTCAGTGCTGGTTCTTTCCCATCCCTGTCTCAGGTGCTGGAGAGTACAGCAGAGCCAGCAGAGTTGTTCAGTACTAGCCTTTGCTTATTTTGGAAGCGTTAGAAATACCAAACTGGACCTCTTTCCCTTAACTGACGGCAATGAGGAGCTGGCTTCTTTTGTTTAAGTTGTGCCAAGATCAAGTGAAATTCAGCAGAGGTGGATCTCATTTTGTGTGTGTTTTAGAAAGGAGAGTAACAGTGTGTGTTTGCACTCCAGAAAGTTTCTGGGTGAGTCTGTACTTCAATAGTTTTTGCTGGAAAATCTAGAAGGAAGTCCTTGAGACATGCATAGAGGAAAAAAAAAATGTATCTTGAGGACTGAGTTGAACATTTGGGATATGGAAGGTTGTCCTAGAAATCACTCTGGGTAACAGAATCACAGAATCCATCTTCCTTACTTTCTGAGTTCTTGGTTAGGACACTGTCTTAGTGGAATAAAACTGTTTTCAACTCACTGTAAAAGGCACTGAATTACTGAAGCTTTAGAAAGTGCCAAGAAGCAAAATAGTTGTGTTCTTATCAAGTCTTGTGTGTAATCCCTTCAGGTCACACGAGGTGGGACTGAAGAGTATCTGCAAGGCACGTGTAAATGCACAGCAGAGAGGACTTCAAGAAATGTTTATCATCTGGGGTGCCAATCTCTTAGTGGTTTAGTGGTTGGCAAAAAGAAATCTGCTCTGATAATTACAGCAGTACATGGTGTGAAACAGTAAACCTTTCAAGTTCTGGTGTTCCCACTTGGTTCTTCTCAGACAGATAGGATACTGACAAAGGTTGAACACTTTTGAAATATGTTTTGAGTTTCTTCCCTAGAAATAACATGTGCCACTCCACTGGAAGGTAAGTGACACCAACAACTAGGTTCTGGTGCGTGAGGGAAATCAGAAATGGCCAGAGGCAACTATTGTTAGAAATGAAGAGTTGGTGTCTGCACATGTCAGTGCAGTGTTCCTTACGTTTTCATTGTTGACTGGGTAGGAAAAACAGTGCTGTTAGCACACTGGTGAGGTGTAGGGGTATCTGTCAAAATCTGTTGAGGTTCTTTGAAAAGTTGTGAAGTCACATCTCTGCAAAGGAGAGACTGCAGCAGTGCTAGACAACCTTCCAAGCCTTTCTCACAGCCTGGAAGTCTCCATGTTCACAAAGGCCCTGTTTATACTTGGACACAGCAACAGCAAGGGAAAGTTTGTGTCCAAAGAAGTTAAAAACAAACTGTGAAGAGAGGTATATTCAGAGATGGCATTACTGCAGTGAGCAAGTCTTCATTCTTCCATACCAGACTCTCTAAAGTGACAGCTTTAGTTAGGGAGAGTGTAATGGTTTGCTCTTGGAATGCTTAATATTGTTTCCTTCGAGCTGAGGTAACTTGGTGCCACAGTATATTCCATTTGTTCCCTTGTCAGCAGACACAGGCTGTCTTCTGTTCCCCTTGTTAGAGGAGGGACAGTTGGGGAGGCCAGAGGACAGGGATGGCTCCCAGAGACACTGAGTGCTGACACTGCCTCAGTTTTGCTCACAGTTGTTTTTGTATCTCTGACTTGATCGAAGCTGAACAAGATACTTGGTTCCTGGGTAGGTATTTTGATATGCTGAGATTCCAGTGGTACACAAATATTTTGGAAAATGGTCCTTTTCTTCTTCTCTCTAATCACAGTGACATTTGCTGCTGCTTGGTGCACTCAAAGCCCCGTGGTTAAGCAGGAACTGGCACTAGGGAGCTGGATCTTGTTCTTGCACCCTTTTTCAGGCATCACATAGAGCTAGATACAGTGGGTGGGCTTTGGCAGCTACTCATTACAACAGCAGTGGCAGTGCCTTCCTCCCACCTTGCAGAACCAGTGCTGCCAACAGAGCACCTGAGCTGAGTGTACCTGGCCAGGCTGGGATGAGTTGGCTGCAAAATCAGAGCTACACTGTGTGCTCCCAAACCACCAGCTGCTCTTTTCCCAGAATTCTCATGAGTACTCACCTTATTCCTGCAGATTAAAACATATTCGAACCTTAAGAAACATCTTGTAAGGTGATTTATATTCTTGCATTTTGTGCACAGTCATGGTTCCTTTCCAAGCAGAGAAGATCACAGCAGAATACAGGCAAGGAGGAAAGCTGAATAACCCAGGAACAGCAGAGGAGCTGGGGAGAGCAGGGCTGCTGTTTGCCTCCTGCTGCTTCTGTTCATCTCCTGGTCCTGCTGGGACACCTGCACTGGCAGGTCCGTCCTGCGTGTGCTCAGCAAGGCTCCTCCTCGCTCTGTGCCTGTACCAGGACCTGGCAGATCAAAACACTTGCCTCCTCAGGAGAAAGGAATGTTTTCTCATTCCTGTCCCACTTCACAGCTGCAGTTTGTCTTGTTTTCCCCCTGCCTAAGGCCCAGCAAGTGCTGCAATGCACAAGGGTTTAAAGGATTATTTATTTTGGGGCATTGATGCCTTCTTGGAAGAGCTGTGTGTGTTTAGTTTGTTAGGAGACTCTCCTTAGAGCAGCATGGGGATTTTGCAGGGAGGAAAGGGAGGCACTAAGTGTGAATATCTCTCTTCCCAAAGCAGGTTACATAAAGGTAGGCCTCTCAAATTATCTTAAGCAGGATGAATTGTGATGATCTTTGCTCCTGAATTTACTTTTCTTTCAGAGGGGCTGTACATCCCATCTCCTCCACCTTTGTATGACTCCATCACTGATTGCACTGGTAGCTGAATGTCCTGAAGTTATCCAACACAGCTGAAAATGGGGGGGAAATTCATTTCCATGACCTTCAGTAGGACCATGATTAGTCCTTAGCTCCACCACCTCCAGCCAAAACTGACTGTGGTGATAGAAATTTTTGGATCAAGGCCTCATGAACAGCCAGGCTTCAGACTTCTTGGTGATCATTGCATCCCAAGCTGGGGCAGATGTGCTTTTAGGAGAGCCTTGGTGTCTCTCCCATACAGCCCAAGGGCACAGATGTCCTCTGATATCTCAGGCTGCGTGAAGTGAGGGTGACAATTGTGGTGATATAAATGGTTTCCTCTGAAATATATTTTATGTAGGTCTGTAAGTCCAAAGGCAAATGTCTGTTTGTTGGGTGTAGGTGTCCCCTTTGTGATAACTGGGGGAGACTGGGCAACTTTATCCACAAGGGGAGAAGACAATTGTGACAGCTTTTTTACCTGGATGGAACCTGTACAAGAAAATGTGCTTCTAATGGGGGTGTGTGCTGCTAGTCACTTCTGTGAACTGTCAGTCTGATGAGGGTGTGTATTTTTCCTAAGATCCAAGCTCCAGAAGTGAGGTGATTTAGGGGAAGATTATCTGTTTTCATTTAAAAGACTGTTTCTAATTATTTTTGCTGAGAGAGAAAAAAAAAATAAAAAGAATGTTAGAAGATGCAAAAGGCAGAGACACCATAAGGCAAATAAAACCTTTAATATCTAAAGCCATCTTTATTGCTAAGCCAATCTCATTATTTTTTAGGATCTGAGCAATGATTTTTGAATGCCCAGGTTGGCTTTGGAGCCAGGAGACCTGATTTGCTCAAGTGCTAAGTACTTTACTCCAGCTGTCACACCTATAAAAAATCACCCATAAAATCCTGCCGGGGGTCCAGCAGTCAGACATCCCCAGCTGGGGGTGGAGAGGAGAAATGCAGATCCAGGGCACATCAGAGCTGTACCACACCTGCCCTGTAGGGTGGGAAATGTGCTGGGCAGCACTGGTGTCTCTTCAGGCAGAAACTACAAATAACAGCAGAGGCTTCTCCATGCAGTCTTTTAGAACGTAAAATATTAATGTGAAAATATTATGAACTGGTTATGAAATCAGCAGAGCTGAGATTTGCATCTAAGGAACAAATTAGGTGAAAGGGAGGGGGAAGGAGAGGAAAACAACATGATAGGAAAGTCAGAAAGATCTTTCTCTGTGGAATATTCCGAAGTAAAACTGAGGAAATTGGGAATTTTGTCTTTGTTTGGAAAAGGGAGTGTGTGGATACTTGTGCAAAGTCTTAATCTTGCATCTTGAAGTGTTATTTTATTATAAATGTTGCTGGTTTGGGGTTTTCCTTATGGTCTCAGCTCTTGGATTCAGGGGTATCTCCCAGCATCCATAAACAAGTGATTTCCTGTACTCCCCATCCATGGAAGAGTAAGTGGAGATTTGAACCAAAGAGGAGACACCTTTCTCTGTCCCCAGCCCCAAGATTGCTGTTTGGGTGTATTTATTTTTAATCCTGACTGTTGATTTTCAAGTGGCTGGGGTTGGTGATATTCCAGCTTTTATCCCAAGGTCATTGATTGAACCTTGTACTCTTCCCAGTGGAATTTACCTCACAGAGCACACTCAAGGCTGGGGTGGCAGTGCTGCATCTCTGCATCACTTTATTCTGAGGATAACACTTCCCTGCAATTACACTTTTTGGCCTTCTTACAGTGAAGGTAGGCTTTTTGGAAAGTTCAGGTTCAAGGCCAGCAAATAACCAGAGATAATAGAAGCACTCAAAGCTTTGACTCTTCTGTAGTTTTAAAATAACCTAAAATCATAAAACAGCAGTAAAAGGGGAGAAATTTCCCAACAGAATTTTTTTGGGAATCTGTATCTTTCGTTTCTCTCTATTTTTTTTCAGGTAAGCCTGTTGTGAAATGTGGATCCATGTTTGAGCTTTTGGCAACAAATTAGTAAGTCACATGCTCAGTCTTTGCTTTGAGTTACTCTTTATGTTTAAAAGATGCTGTAATAGAAACATTTTTCCAGCATGTTCCCTGAGCTTTTCAGGTCTTTTGATGGGTAAAGAAGATGACTTGGTTTTTGGGTGAAGACAACAGAAATGTGTGTAAATAGCAGTACAGAGAGCCCTTACTGTGGGTGCATGCTGTATGTTCCACCTGCTCACTTTTCAAATTAATATATTCACACAGAATACAGATGAACCTGTGTGTCCACAGAAAGTGAAAAGTATTCTTTTTTCCTGCATAAAGGGGCTTAAAGTGGGTTAATTAACACTGACCCCATTTAGAGGGATGGCTGCTTGAGGGAGAGGTTGGAGTCTCCCATGTGTTGTTGGGAGTCTCTCTCAGTGTGCTGGGCTGGACAGGCAGTGAAGCCTGAAGAATCAAGCAGCTGTTTGCCCCACAAGGAGCCAGCTGGTTGGAAAGCCAGGCTGTGTCCCTGAGCCCCCTGCACATTCAAAACCAGGGCCTATTTGCTCCTTTAATTAGCGCTCCCCCTGGTCCTTGGAGTGTGGGTTTGTGACAGACAGCTTGTTGACAGAAGATCGAGGAAGACTTCTTGCTTTGCCAGCCCCTGTGAGGGTGGGGAGGAGAGCTGGGGACTGCTCCCTGTGTCAGGCCATGGCACAGGGCTGGAGGGGAGCTGCTCCTGTCACGGTGCACGGGGTTTGTGCTGCACCTTTTGCTGAACTACAGATTGTTTAAACTCGAGGGAGGATCCTGGGAGAGATGGAGCCCTAAGGACTTCAAACGTTTCTTTGGGTTCCTCTCATCAGGTGTGTGGAGGTGGCTGCCAAATCCCTGTGCCCTGGTGGTTGTGTGCAGTGTGAGGGTCCAGCTGCGTGGTCCCAGCAGAGATCCTGCACCAGCTCCAGCAGTGAGGGGAGAACCTCCTGTGGGACTGATGGAGTGCAGCTCCCTGGGCTTGTGTTACATCAGCTCAGTTCTGATGGTGCAGTTGTCTTTGCTGGTCCAGACTCTGTCCTGTCAAGGTAACACAGTCCTGCAGCCTTGCTGATAAGCCCATGGCACTTAAGAGCACAATGAAGGAATTCACCTGATGCCCCCAATCTCCACAGGGAATATTTCCTCTTGGTGTTCTTTATCAGTGACTTCTCCTGCTGATACAATCAGGGAGCTGCTTGTATTGAAGTATTATTAGTAACACTGAGAGCAGTCAGATCACTTGGGGTGGATTTGCTCTCTCTCCTCTCTCTCTCTCTGTGTAGGAGAGGCAAGGCAAACCCTGCATTTCCAGGGAAACAAAAGGTATTGTTGCACTTCCAATAAACCTTCTTTTTAAATGAACGATGATAAATTAGCAAACCACTGAGTGGAGTTGTTTGTGCTGTGGAAGCAAAGCATTGATCCCCCCCACAAGACTGACCATTTTTTTTTTGCTCAGCAATCTAATTGGGAATGGATTAAACTGTGACTTAGTTTAACCCTTTGTTTGTAGTAATGTTATGAGAAATCCAAGTGATGATAAAGTGGAAATTGGTATTTAGAGTCTCAGGAAAATGTGGCAAATTAACTACACTTTGCTAATTTTTCACATTTTCATTGCCTGCTTTTAAAACTCACAGAGAAATAGAGGTCTGAAGAATCTCATTAGAAAACCCGATCAGTTCTTTCCTTCTCTCTTTTATCTTGAGAAAGAGAGGGGGAATTCAAACTGAAAAGTGTGCCATGAGTAACAATGGAAAGACCTTATGGCATACAAGGGCCTGGACTCTGAGAATTATCTGCCAAGAGGCATTTTCCAGCAAATCCACATAATGGGATTTGAGGACACAGTAAAAGTTTACCAGTGCTAACAGCTTTGGCAGCTCCGAAGCAAAGATGATGTGGAGGGCAGTCAGTTGTGGGTTGTGGGCTGCAGCATCTGCTATTTGAGAGGCTCTCCTTTTGCACAGAATCCTTCTGCATGGTGATAAGAGCTGTAACACGAGCAAGGGGAAGGTGAAAGGAACGTGGGCACAGCCCAAACATCTGTGAGCCATGTTTGTTCTGGTGGAGGTGCCGAAACCAGCTCTGGATTCAGCGCTGCTCTCCTGATCCACTTCTGTGTCTGCTTTGGTTGGGGTGATACACTGTGTGGTGCATTTGTAAGCAGGAGATGCCAAAATTAGAACCATTTATCTGCCTGCCTTTTCCTTCCCTCAAATGTGCTGCTTTCAGCCACAGGGCCTTGATCAAAACCAGTTGTGATTTTTGTTCTTTTCTGGTAAGAAGGGTGGAAGAACAAGGTGAATATTTGTTGTTTTCAGTTTTCAGTCTTTTTTTTCTCTTTGTTGGTTTGATTTTTTTTTTTTTTCCTGGGATGGCTTTGTTTTGCAGATTGGAATTCAAAAGGCAGAGCTGACTTTTCTGTCCCAGGAACTGGCAGAAGAGTCCCGGGGTGAGCTGACCTTGTTGTCATGGCCATGGCTGCAGAAAGCTGCTCTGTTGTGTCAGAGCTGGGCTGTGTGCGTGGCCAGCCCATGCAGGTTCAGGGGATGTGGGTGATGAAGAAAAGTGGTGAATTTGCTTCGAAACCCCAAAATAAGGAGGAGACAAAGCAAAGGCACTTTTGCCACAGAGAGGTGAGGTGCTGGGATAACTTGTCATCCTCTTGGGTTGGAGTGCACATGAGTGCACCACGGAAATCAGCCTTGTCAGGGCCTCAGTGTGCGCCTCACTAACTCACTGTACATTCAGGCTGACAGGGTTTTCCCAGTTTGTTAGGCTCATTTGAAGAGGAAGCTGGGTGCATTTTGCTGGCACAGCATTTTGGACACCTCTGTGATCTTCAGCCACACTCTTAAACCTGGATGTAAATTCTCATTTGATATAGGGCTCACCTTTCCTTTCCCAAGTAAGTGCAGTGGTTTGACCAGCTATTTTGGGCTCTGAGGCTGCCTTGTCATTTCCCACAGATGGAAGGGTTGCACAGGGTGCCCTTCCCTGGAGCCCCAGCAGCAGCTGCTCACTTCTGATCTCCTGTGCCATGAGCAGCTTCCTGAGTGGAGCTGGGAGCCACCACCCAGCCAGTTCCCTGTGGAGCTGGGAGCCACCACCCAGCCAGTTCCTCAAGAGAGAAGGTGCTGGAGACTGGGGGTGACATCTCCCAGAGCCTCATGTTCAGATGAGCCTCACTCGAAGGCAGCCCTGTCCCAGCAGCTCCCAGAGGGGCAGAGGTGGTCACCTCCCCAGGGGAGGCCTCCTCATAAAGGCTTTTTATGGCATGTGGAAGAACAGGATATAAAATCTGTGCTCTTGAACACTGCTGCTGTTCAGATGGTGAGATGTTCTGGTTTGATCCTTGCACACAGGGGACAGTGAGATAAATGCTGCTGCTTTGGAAGGGTGTGATGGGCAGTGATGAAGTGGAGGAGAAGGCTCCTCTACCTTTACCCATCTAAAGCCTGCATGACAGCAGCAATAATTTGACCCCAAATTCTGGAGTAAAATTCCCAAAGACTCAAGGTGGGTTATTTTTGGGCTGCCTCCTTGCTCTGTCTGCAGAGGAGGTTATCTGAATAGATCTGCCCAGACATTTCTAGAGTTTCTCTTTCCCTGGCTGTGCCATGCACAGTGCTCAGCCTGGCTGTTCACAGCTGACTAAATCCTTTTAAGAGTGAGTCACTCCTAAATGAGAGGTGACAATGGAGATGCAGACAGCGAGAAGTCGAGACTGAGATAATGAATATTAGAGAAAGGCTAAACTAAATGGGGAGTGAGCAGTATAAACTTGCAGCTCTTATAAATAGCGCTGCACTGAAGGGATGGGTTTTATTTAGAAATGTAGTTCCCAGGGAGAACTTAGATTTCTTGACCCATAAGTTGGCATCTGGGAACTTGTCCTTCCTTCCTGTTGAAGGAAAGACAGGCTGGCACAGGTGAATATTCACCAGGGAGATTCCAGAGACGACATCCCCCTCCACATTCATTGAAGTCGTGGTGCCAGTGTCTGATGGAATGATGCTCCTCCCTGTCAGTCAGCCTTGCTGGCCTGGAGCAGAGGAGAACCACTTGTGCCAGGCTCTGATGTGACATCCTGTGTGGGGAAATGCCCCAGTGGCTGGTGGCTGAAGGGAGCACTCCTGCTGTGTGTCCTGGCTGTGGTGGGGGCTTTCATTCTGGAGTTACCTCAGCAGAGACACAAGTTACCCTGGACTTTGTTTTACACGTTGATTTGGGGTGGCCCCTGGCACAAGGTCATTGCCTGAGGCAGAGATTTGCAAAGAGCTGAAGGGAGTTAATTGTCCAAATCCCATTAAAATGCAATATAATTATAAAATCTCGTTAAAATGCCATATAATTAAACAGCTTTATTTTATTTTAGTTATTTATGTTTTGCGCTCAAGCTCGTGGTTGTGACGTGGTTGATGACCTGGAATGTGTTTGCAGCCTATCTGAACTGGGCAGAGACAGAAAGGGAGATCTGCATGGATGCTGCAGACACTGGGCTGCGTGTAAAATGAGTAAAAAACTGTAAAGTTCAGAGCCCAGACTCACACAAGGGGCCTGGGCACTGCACTGAAAGCAGGATATTCTCACGTCTGCCCAGCCTACAGAGCTTCTCCTCAGAATAAGATTGAGCCAACGTGGACAGTTATGTTGGGCCATGGTGGTGCTGACAGTGCAGGGACATAAATGTCCACCGTGGCATCCCTTACATTTTCTTGTCACTTCTTTGTTGCTCATCTTCAAAACTTCATTATTAGTATTAGACAGCCACCTATGATAGGTCGTTGAAAATATTTACTTATGCATCTCTTAACCTAGATAAGCACATTTGTCTTGGTGCTTACGTGGTTGGGAATCAAATTTTGGGCTATTTCTGCTTAGCAGCCAATATTGGATCTGAGTCCTGTTTAATCTTCCCCACATGCTGGAGAGCAAAAGGCCAGAGCTGTGCTGCCCAGTGGCACAGGAAAGGTCCTGTCCTGCTTGGAAGAGATTAGAGAGTCCTGCTGTTGTCAGCTTTTGAAGTGAAGTGTTGCCAGGTTACTTGACCAGTCAATAACGAATGCTCATTAATCTGTTTTCTGCTCCTTGATGACAGTTGTTTGATAGCCTGATCAATTTATGATTGCCATTTGGGTGATGGCCTCCTGCTGCTTTCCTCTGCCCTTTTGTTTTAAGAAAGAGGAGAGCAAAAATCGTGAGAGCCTGTGTTTTCCTGAGCTTTGGGGATGAGGTTTAAATGCCAGATTTTTCTTTTATAATTTGCATCGGTATTCTAGATCAAAATCTCTTGCAATGTTTTCTGTGACAACACCGAAAGTATAAATATAGAAATCACAGACAGTTCCCTGGAGACTGAAGGCCTAATATGTGAATAATCTCACCTCCTACTTCATAACAATATCATAGGGGGGAAAAAAAAGGTGTATTATGCATATCTGCAGCTCTGCTTCCACAGTGTCTAGTCTGGTGTGTGAAGTGTGTGTGTGTAAATATTTGAAGGGTAGATCTCAAGTCCCCAGCCTGGGAGTGAGACTACACAAATCAGGTGCTGGAACTTTGTGCTAGCACTTGCTAAGGTTTGGAATGTGCCCTGCAGCCAGGAGCCAAAGCTCAGTGGGTCTGGGCTGCAGCTTGTGCAGTGAATGCAGGGCAGAGTTTATCAATACTGAGGTGTTTCATGTGCAGGTAGTCATGCTGTCCACTTAAAAGGCACAGGTTACCTCATCAACTGCATTTAAAATGGCACTCTGGTTCTGCTTTGTCCTCAGCAAGCATCTCTGGATGGTAAAATCACTCTGAAAGTGGCAAAATCCAGCTAGATTGCCAATTTGTTAAATTAATTATGGAATTGAAGGGGGTTCTTCCAGACTACGGAGGGCTGAGGCTTTGGGAGTAAGGGATGGAACAACCAGACACTCTGGGTTTAGAAAAGTCTCTGGTTCTGCCTCCAAGACTTGATTCATGGCCCTGGCCCCTCTAGTCTAGGATTTAGTGATGTAATTCCCAAAAGTTTTCATTGATGGAAAGCCAGAAAGTGATTAGAAGATCTCGCAATGTGTTAACAAATCACTCACAGATGAATGTTGATTTATCTGCAGTGTAAATCAAACGAAATGATCTGGTTTATCCAGCTTACTTGTAGCAGGAGGGACTGATTTAGCGATGCTGAGCCCAGCCATTAGTGTACCATGTTCATAAATCACGGTGGGCATGTGTTAAACTGGGATTTATAAACCCAGTCAGAGTTTCTGACTTCACCCTGTACCTTTGGTGTTGGGCACCTTGAAAGTTGTGTCAGTTGTGAGAAGTGTTGCCAGGCAGAGGACACTATTGACACCACCCGACCAGGGATTTCCTCTCCTGCAGCCCGGGGATGCTCTGCTCTTCTGAGTTTGGAGATCAGATCAATAACCTTTTGTTTTCTCTCTCTCACTCCCAAGGCAGCAGAAAGAAGAGACAGGGGAGAATCCTTCCTGCTGGGCACACGGGGGAGAAGGGAGGGTGGGGCTTTGTGCATCTGTCCGTGCTCACTGCTGCTTCCTTTATTGCCTGCTGCTTTGTGCTTAGTGCAGTCCCAGGAGATCGGCGCGGGGAGGAAGGGGACAGCATTTAAAGTGAGAAGGAATTGCTACCGTCCTTCAAGCTGACTTGCTGAATTATTCAAGATGTGGTGTTTGGCCTTGTAATTCTCACACTGAGGGTAATAGGTTTGTAAGTGAACCTGGCAACTGTGCAGAGAGCCAGGCATCCTCCCTGTGCCTCGTGCCAAAAATTTACTTAACCCCGTGCTGCACAGAGCAGGTTTTGTGAGGTATGAAATACAGCTGTGGTTTTGCCCTGCAAAGCTGTGAGCTTTCCATCTTTATAAATTTTTATTTTACAGTAGTACTGGGCTACAGGGAGCCATAACTGGCCAGCTCTGTGATAAAGATTCATGTTTTTCCACCAGGACATCCAAGGTGCAGGAGTTTCTTGTGTGGAGCAGTTGCTTTTAAATGAAATGACTTGTTTCATAATTGCAGGTAGGCATTGCTATGCTTTTAAAATGGAAGGTGGCTTTGGCTGCTGGAACAAAAGAGAATTTTAATTAGACTGGGAATTAAAGCAAACTATCCCCCACCACACTCTTCCCCAATGCCAGGTAATGCCAGATGAGGCTTGATTATAATTATGGTGTCACGAGTGTTAATGCTTTCTAATGTACATAATGATGCTTTAAAAATGACCTCCTGCACACGGAGATTTATCAAGTTATTGTCATTGCTGGATGTCTAGATTAATCAGCCATAAACACAGCTTCAGGGGAGCTGAGGAAACTCTCTGAATTGAATGTTCTCCTGAGACACAAAGCTTTGGGACAGGTTGGCTGAATTTCTGTGACTTTAACCTTCCAGCTTCTCCCTTGGCTGTGGTTTGGTCCTGGGTGTGTGATGCTCAGCAGGAGGGGTGGCTGTACAGCCCCTCACTGGGAGTGAATGGAAATGAACTGCACAGTCCTTTGTTGGTTTGACCAGCTATTTTGGGCTCTGAAAACTCCATTCCCCCCAACAGGAGTGTTCTTCCCAAAAGGATCACGAACTTCCATTCCCCCCAACAGGAATGCTCTTCCCAAAAGGGTCATGAACTTTTTGACTGTTTCTTGGACTTGGGGCTTGCTCCTGCATCAAGCAGGCACAGCAGCCCTGCTGTGGGGGAGGTTTTGACACCCTGAGGACCTTTCCCAGGTCTCAGGGTCAGTGTTCAGGCTCTCTGCTGCAGTGTGACCACCTGAACAGCTTCCAAACTGCAGAGGGACAGTGCAAACCCAGACAGAAATTAAAGGCTGTAGAGGTAAAAAATTGTGATTGTGAGTAAGACTTCTGTGAACAATAATCTGTCACTGAACACTGTTGCAATTTCTAGCATTTACTAGGAACATCCAGTGCCACAGAGAAATATTAATTCTCCTTTTTTCCCCTCCAATTACCATCATCACTGCAAGCAGCACTGTTTACAGTTCTGCTTTTGTCTTTAGGACTGATAGGTCTCTTGTTCAACAACTGTAGGGAAATCTGGGGCAGTCCCAGTTTTGCCTAGTGACACTCAGAGCACTAAATGTTGCCACGAAATCCCAGTTCTCCTGAAACCAACAGCAACATTTCTGCTGACATCAGAAGAGGAGATGTGCGTCTGTGGAGGCTTTCAGGTTTTTCCTGGAAAAGCTAAAATAAGGCTAATCTGATCTCAGCTGATGTCATTCCAACAGAATAATTATTATACAGGGGTTCTGATAAGATCATCTTGTAAAGAAGGGGCTGCACAAGGCGGTATCAGACTGCTCCACAGGCATTGTGATCCTGCCCACAAGTCAGGAGATGCTTCGTGTGTGTTGAATTCTGAGCTCGCTAATAGCTCCCGTGATTTCAGGGAGAGGATTTGCATGCCCAGCCTTCAGAAAGTGCTGAAATTCCCAAACCGTGCCTAAATTAAGATCTAATACACAGACAGCCTTTCTTGAATTTTAGTTTTCTCTGCCTGGCAGCCCTGACCTTCTGCAAGCCTGTGGAGGGCTGATAACTTGTTTTTGTAGGTAGTCCCAGCCAGTTGAGTTAATCTAGCAATGAGGATGGCTTCAAAATTCAAAATACACAAGATCCTTAAGCTGCATGGACTGTGCTTCCCTGCTCCTGGGAATTTAAAGAGGGAGAATGCTGTTGAGAGGAGAACTACGTGTGACTGTAAGATGTAACTAGAGCACAAGAAACCTTTATCACTTATTAACATATCTAGCACAAGCAGAGCAGAGTGGAGGAGCTGGTGGAGCCTTCCAGAAGTGCCCAGGGCACATTGGGGTGTGTGAGGCTGTTCTCTATTTGTACCTTGCCAGCTCAGGAGTCACCTGTGTCTGGAGAAGCAGAGCAGTGTGTGGAGAGAAGATGGATGCTCTCTTACAGAGACCTTTTTTTCTTTTTATTTTTTTCCTTTGATTTCTTCTTGGTTTTTTGCTTACATCAGTGTTGAGATCAAAGGCATTCCGATCGGACTGACAAACAACTTTTTTTTTTTTCTGTGGGAAAGAAGAAAGAGAAATCCAGTAAGTCATTTTGCACAACTTTCTACTCTACCAGCCATGTTAATTGAGTTTGCTCCCGTGGTTAAACTCAAATGGATGTTGATCATAGTTTTGGACAGGCTTTTGGCTCCTGCCCCGTGAAAACTGCCTCCCTCAAGTGAGAGTTCAGCCTTTAGAGCTCTTCACCAGGCAGCATCTTCTAAGCAGTCAGGCTGTTTACCATTATTTTTGCTCTGTCAGTCCCAAGGGAGCCACTTGCTGATTCTCTGGTCACGTCACTGTGCCTCTGAAAAACTCCCCAAACACGAGGTAACCACCCTGCCTGTTTTCCTTTGGTACCCCCTCTCAGCTGGGAGGGGGATGTGTTGCACTTACCTGGCAGAGGGCAGACAGGGGCTGAGGTTGAGTTTCTGTGCTCTCCATTGCCTCAGCTCTCTGTCCTTTTATCCTGCCACTAACAGGGGTTGCAAGTGGTGGAGGACAGGGACAGGGATCCTTCCTGCTTGTCCATGCAGAAACCAATGTATTGATTAATTCCTTCTTGGGGTGATAGGAGTAAGAATGAGCTACAGATGGCTTTAGAGGATCTGTTCCACTGCTGACCACTGTGCTTTGAACAGTGGGGTCCTTCCAGCTCTGTCTCTCCCCACATGTGTTTTATCCATTTTCTTGCTTTCCTTCTCTCCTTTCATTTTCCTTTCATATTTCTCCCTTATGAGGCAAGTAAGGAGATGATCACAAGCTCCATGCCTGCAAGGAGACAAGGATGAGTTCACTAGTGATCATGATAAATAGTCCTTCAGTGGCACTGCCAGGCTTTCAGAGGAGATCTGCAGGCAGAGATGACCGTGTCCTTCATGAGAATGTCTGCATGAACCATCCTACAATCCAGCAGATAATCCTCCTTTTCCTCTCACTTTGTTTCACTGCAGGAGAATGCTTTTGGGTGGTTATTCCCAGCATTTACAGTTTCCTGATGCCTCCCTGGAGATGTGCTACAGGGAAATTCCAACTGCCCATTCATGCTGGAGAGCAAGTGTGGGCCAAGTGTCTGTGATGGGGAGGCACAAATTATCAGAGCCTGAGTTCAGCAAGATGCCATTTTTCTCCTCTGGGCATTCCTCCTTGCACAGCTTGCTGTTTTTGTGGCCTAGTTTTAATGAGAGAATTTTTGACAAGAGTTGTGAATGTTGACATTTCCCTCAATTTTGTTTTTTTTTTTCTTCTTTGGATTTGAGCTGAGCACGCACTGGAGTGAGGAAGCTCAAGATTCAGTTCTACTGACAGCAGGTATCATGTCCTGGAGTCTCCTTTATAAATGCCCAAAGATGGTTAAACATTTCTTTCCCCCATTATTTCTGTTGAAAAGTAGCTTCTGCCTCATCCTTCTGGTCACAGAAACATTATCATTTCCAGTGCAAATTTGCTCATGGCCTTTTTATTCTTTGGTTATTTCTAGTCACTGCTCTTGACTAGCTATTTGTCTTCCTTGGTGTTTGCTTTTTAGTTATTTCTGGATTGCAGTGATGACCCTTCTTAGCCTCTGTTTGGTTAAGCTAAAAAAAGCTGGCTACTCTGGTCTCTCTGAGAGGAATGTGCCTTATTCTGATTATCCTACCAGGCTTCGTCAGACTCTGGCTGTTTTTTTTACAGCACACACGTACTGAAGGTCAGTGTGTGTGTGCTGAAGAGGGGCCCCACACCCCCCTCTGTGTCCTGCCTGGTTCCCCCAGGTTCTGACTGCTTTAAATGGCTTTGCTCATCACAAGAGTCACATGTGATTTTTTTCAGTAAATAGATGTTTTTGTTTTTTAAACCAAAACCCCAACCACCATTCACTGAATACACAAGCAAATCCTTGCCTGTGCAGAGTAAGGGCTGGTGTGTAATTCTTCAGTGAGTGTGAGGATGGAATGTTTGCTGGGACAGTCCAGGTGCTGAAAGTACTTGAATAGTTTGATTGCCTTGTTCTGTGGGAGCAGGACAGGGATTGCCATCAGTCCTTTACACTTCTCTACTTTAAGTTTCAGTCTCTGCTCCTCTAGGCAGGATCCTGTTTTGTAGTAACAGATGGAACATTTAAATACAGCAGTTACAGGCTGTGTCTGAACTCTGATTATTTGCAGATCACTGCAAAATCTCCCAAACCCGATGCAATAAAGTCCATATCAGAGTAAGTTTTGCCAGGCAGCCCAGGTGCTGCACAGGGTGACCACTGTGAACCTGACACAGTGAGGTCTGAGAAAATCAGTCCCTGGTCTGCAAAAATGAGTGAGGGGAGTTATTGTGCCATTTGAAAGTATGGGAGGTGCAGGCAGGAACTAAAAGCTTCAATGCAGTTGTAAGCCATAGGCCAAAATGTCAGTCAGGGTAACAGAGGAATTGATGGCACTCTGTGGCTTTCTGCCAGCTGAAGATTGGGCCCAATATTTGTTTTCCTGAGTAAAAGGGTGCAGTCAGTCAGGCAGCCTTGGAGAGCAAAGGAGCAAAACAGATTTGAATTGCCCAATGGCCATTCTTTCAGTGCAGATCTGTGCTTATATGCCAAAATAATTTGGGTTTGTGTCTGACACAGGAGATCTGACTTGTGGAGGGACTTCAGACTGGGCTGTTATTCTTGGAGGACTGGGGAAATGAGAGTATCCTCCCTGCCCTTAGAGTATGCAGCTGAAGACACCTTTCAGGTAGGAGTTGTTTTCTCTTGGTGGCCAGAATGGTGAATGATGTGCAAGCTCTCTTTAGAGCAACGTTAGAGGGGAAGGAAGAGAGAGAGAGAAGGGACATAAAGGTCCTGAAGGGCTTTCTTCAGCCTGGCTTAATTTGGAGGTGGCACTTCATCTGTCAATTTAAATTAAACCATTTCACAGAGCACCCACCCCAGAGCCTCTGATGCACTCTTAAGGCAGCGAGTGTGGGGCACACTGGGTGACTGACACAGCTGAGGACAGAGAGGGAGGGAGCAGCAGGAGGAGCTGAGATGAAGCATTTCATGGCAGGGCTGCTTTGTCCCCTGCCATGTGTGATCACATGTAATTACCATGTAATTAATATTTTCTTCATCACATGTTTGGGCCTAGTGTTCTGGTGTGTTAAGTCCAGGTATCTCATACTCATGTCATGGTTTTCTGCAGCCCTTCTCATCTGAGCTGGGTTTAAATGGGAGTCTTGTCTGGGTGTTGAACAGTTAATGTTCTAGAAAGCTAACACCTGCATCTGCAGCCTTGTCCCCTCCTATGCTGCTGAATAGCATTTCATGATGGCAGGGAAATAATTCAGTACCACCAGGCCCTGCTCTGTGGGCAGTGAATAAGCTCAAGTGAAGTCGAGGTCATTCATGTTAATCTGAAGCAAATAGGATTGTGGGACTGGGGGAAGAGGGTGAACCCCCCTTTATGTACAAATTCTATAGCTCAGAGGCTTAGGAAACACTTAATAGTAAACATTTGCAAAGAATCCATGCCATTAACCTTTCCTGGGAGGAGAGACAAATGGTTTTTCCTGCTTCATTTCGTGCAGGTCTGGAACTTTGGTGTGTATGCAAATTGTGCTGGGTGGCAGTGTCTCATACAAATCAGCCTGAAATGCAGAGGCAGCCATGCAAGCAAAATGGCTTGTCTTTCCCTGCAGCTGCAGGAGGGCTAGGCAGGGAGACAGCCTGGTTTGTAAGGCAGCATCAGGAATAGAGGAGAAAAGCAGAAATCCTCCTAAAATGCTGTCCCACTAGCTTTGTGTCCATGCTACAGTGCTGGCCCTGTGTTTTCGATGATTTGAGGAGCATCCAGCATTGTTTGATTGTTCTTTGGGTTTTGGAGTGTCCTGATCCTGATTTCTCCAGGCAAGGAAATACATGATCAGCTCGTGGCTGTGCAGAACTGGGTGGGTGATGTTTGGGCAGAAGAGATGAACAGCACTTTGTTGAGATCAGGACTGAAATGGGCACGGAAGATAAAAGAGATGTGAAACATAAGCAGGCCCCTTGGCAGGAATATTGACTGCTCATTGTAAAGACAGTGGGTGAGGGCTGGGCATCACACTGTGCTGCTGCTGTTCTCTGTCCCAGATCCTTTGTGGATGTGGGGATCAGGTTTTTTCACACTGTTTGACAGTTGCTACTGATACACCTGCATAGAATCATCCTAATGCTAAATCTAATGTGTCTCCAACCCCTTTATACTTCTTTTATGAGTTGGGTAGGCATCAGGCATTTACATTTCCAGGAATGAGCCCCCTCTTATACTGTGCATTTTCCATCAAGTGTACCAGAGCAAGTATCCAGCAGGGTGGACTGAGCTTGACTTTCTGAGTCTGCAGTGTTAACATGGCAACAAGACCAAATGTTATTTCATTTTAATGATAGGTGACAGCAAAACAGAAAAGGGAATGGAAGCTGATCAAAGTTCATAAAGACATGTACTTCCTTGGCTTTTTTTTTATTATTATTATTTTGCAGCCAGGTCTTTCTGGAGTTCTGCCTCTTTTGACCCTGCAGTGCTGGGGAAAGGGGCTGCTTGGCATTGCCAGCTTGTCTGTGAAACTGCAGACACTCCCTGCATTCAGGGAGGTGAGCTGGGAGAGAACAGTGATGGGGCTGCAGCTTCTCCCTGTGCCTCCCTGGATTGGTTCCTGTTTGCTCTTTGATCTTTTTTCACACTGAGTAACAGGCAGCATGACTGCAATGTGATGCTCTGGCTGCAGACTGCATTGTCTTATTGAAAAATGAATTGCCTCAGAGCCTTCAGTCCATCTCCTGAGCTATTTCCTGTTCCAGCTAGGAAAGCTGGGACTTCCATGTGATTTTGAAGCTCAGAGATCTGGTGTGCAGTGAAATCCTGTCTCTGTGTTCATTCATTACTGCTTCTGATCCCTTCTTTCCCTTTCCATTATCTCGAATGCTTTTGGAAACTTCATTTCCAATGCACTGTATCATCTCAGCAGAGTTCCCTTCTGTGGCCATCACGGTTCAGTAGGAGATGCAATAGTGCTTTGGAATGTTTGCACACAAGACAGGGAAGAATACATCTGTGAGTTATTAGGGGCGAGAGTTGCGTCTTTTACCTTGGAGTTAACAGATGTTTTTTGCCTTTTCATCTGCCAACTACTTACACTTTCCAGCACTGTCTGCATCTGGAGGTTGTGTCTCGGCAGGGAATTCTGTTGGATGTGCAGCCTGGGTGAAGCTGCCTTGGGCATCTCCTGAGTGCTCTTGGCTCTGTGGCTCAGCCCTTCTGCACACTCGTGTTGGTTTTAGATTTCACCTCTGGTCACTCATGGACTGATTCTGTACTGGGAGATGTTGGTATTTTATTTTGTAACTAACATGAACTGCAGGTTTCCATAAGAACCTGGGCTGTCCTCCTCCCCTGGTACCTGAACACCTCCTTCCCCCAGCAGTGACAGCCTGTGCTTGTGACACACCTGCCTCTGCACAATGGTGGCAACACTTGGGTTTTCCCAGTGAGCCCTTGATCACACCTGGCTGGAGATTAAGCAGGTTAAATCCGGCTTTTTCATTGACCAGACCACTGCCCTCTATAAAAAATCTTTAGACAAAACCCCTTCTTTAGTTGTGGTAGGGTTGTCCCATTTGTGTGTGGAGGTCAAATCTTTGGTCAGTGTTTCGTTTCCGTGGCCTTTAGTAAATTGTGTCCATTCCATTCCTGCCGTGTTCCTGGCAGAAAGGGAGGAGAGATAGCACAACACAAGCACTGCCCTCATTCCTCCAGCTTCCCTGGGACCCAGAGATATGCAATTGCCACTTGTTTTTGCAGCTTTTGGCAGAAGCAGTCTTTAACTCCAGCCACTAAAAGCATATTGGACTCAGGTTGGTTTTAATTGCTAAGGTGCAGGAGCTGCTTTCTAGAGGTGCCAAACACAACTTCATTTCAAAGTGTTTGGTGCTTCTAAAACCAAGTTTACTGTGGAAAGAAGCACTAAGAGGAGGAGGAGGAGCCTTTTGTGTTTTCATTTCTCTCTCTGCCATGCAGGCATCTATCTCCAGTGGTGCTAATGAGCACAGGTGGAGCCATACTGGGTTTCCAGCCCCATCACAGGGCTGTTCCACTCTCTCCAGGGTTACAAGGTGTTTCCTAGCTTGTAGTTTGAATGTATGGACAACCTCTACCTGCTAGCAACATCACAAGGAAGAAAGGCAAGATGCAGAGGCTGTATTTTAATTAGGCTACAATCCAATTAACTCACATGTGAAAACAGGGAGACTGCACACTGTCGTTTTCTTGCTCATTCCCACCTCTCTGGGGATTTGTTACCAACAATTCTCTCTCTGTGGGAAGAACCTGGGAGCCAGGAGTTCTGAGCTCTGTTTCTGGCAGTGCCGTTGCTTCACTTGTGACTTTGTGCAAGTCTCTTTGGATTTTGCTTCTGGGGATTTACAAACGAAGGAGAGAGACTAACACACTTCCTTCACTTCTCAGCATTGATTGTGAGCCCTAATTAAGTCTTTTGAGGAAGAAGCCAGTACAGGAGTATGTTGGGTGGCTATTTTTTGTGTTGATGTCTGGTTACCCAGACAGTGGAAGCATCACTAAGAATCTCTTGAGGTCTCAAGTGTTTCCTTAACTCTTATGCTTAATCCTACCAGGGAAACCTGTTCATTTTACTTAAACAATTAGTGTAGCAGATTACAGAATGGATCTACCTGATTTATTTCCAGCAGGTGATGAGACCAGAAAGTTTGGGATATTGGAGAAAGCACAGAATTCTTCCCCTGCTAGGAAGGGGCCAGGAGCCAACGGTGGCTGTGTGCCCTGGATCTGGAGAGCTCCACACTCCACTGAGTGGCTTTGGAAAGGTTCATGGAGAAGGTGCCAGCAGATGGCACTCAAGAATACACAACATTGTCTCCGGGTTTTGAAGGGCCCCAGTCACTTCTGGCACGTGCAGAACGGGGCAGATTGACCTGCTGAGGTCAGACAGTGTGGGGCAGGCGGCCAATGCTGCAGTAAGCAGAGAGTCCTGGGCTGGTGAGACCCTCTTTCCATTCAGAGCAGCTCATCTTTCATCTGGTGGGTGCAAGGGCACTGAAGGGATGTAGAGATGCAGCCCTGCTAGTTCAGTGCTGCCTGGTGTCACCACCAAAGGTTGGGGTTTTTTGACAACAGGCATGCTGGCATCACATGGGGTGACACGTTCCTGCCCAGTGCCCCTCTCCTGGGACAGACGGTCCAACTGCTGCCTGCTGCAAGAAGTGGCCAGAACTGGGGCTCCATGCTGCTGGCATTTGTTCCTGGTGGGGTGAGCAGTGACATTCAGCTTCCATTAGAAGACACAAAGGGCACACCAGGACATCTAAGGGCACATTTTCAGCAGTCAGTGAAGGCAAAGTGTGGGCTCTGTTTCTGAGCCAGAAGAGCAGTCTGTTCCTGGTCCATGGGACTTGTCAGTCCAGCAAAGATTAGTGAGGCAAAAGCAAAGGCTGTAAAGCTCCTCCTGCCCAGCACTGGTGAGAGAAGGTGATAAGAGATCCATTGTACAAGCAGGAGGTAATTGGCAGCAGTAGTCTGAAGCAGTGCCAGTCTTTTTGCCACAGCAATTGTCCAGACATTTTGTTCACAGCTGTGATTCACCTTGCTGTGCAGTCAGTCTGCTCTGGGCTATGCAGTGTTTCACAAAGGATCATGTGGGAGTGCCCAAGACTGTGTGCAGGACTGAGTGTGAAAACCCATCTTGCTGGTGCAGAGCTTGGGGAAGGCAGGTGGTGAAGGGATTGGACCCAAAGGGCGAGTGAACCTCCTCTTCCTCACTAGGGACACCAGTGGGTGTAGCTGAGGCTGTGCAGTCCCTTATCTCCTTGGAGGAGCTGGGTTCCACGTGCCTCAGCCTGAACTGACAGATCACATCTCTCCTGGGAGTGGAGCCCATGTCTCGTGTGGTGACAGGCTTGGAGGAGCAGGGGTGGGTCTCTGTGGTGATGTCTGTGTGGAGAAGAGAGCAGAGAGATTTTGGCTTCGCTGAAATGCATAATGCTTGTCTTGTCTTCCTCTGTGCCTCATACTGCAACCCTTGAAGGCTTGAAGTGTCTGCCCTGAGCACAGGGAGAGTGGGGTGAGGCTGTCATCTCACCTACAGCTTCACCTGTAGGTGTGAGCTCCAAGGAGACCCTGTGGTCAGTGTGGCTGGGCTTGGCTAAGGTGGTCCCTTGGGAGCTTCAGTCCAAACCAACAGAAGCTGAAACATTGGTGATGGGTAAGCCCATGCTGTTCAGCAATATATGTGTCTACTGGCCAGCTCTGAGTCTGTGACCGTGTGTCATTTTGTCCTGGAAAGAGTGAGTGTGCCCTGGAGTTTCTTTACTCCCAGAGCTCTGCCCCAGGGAGCTGTTCTGTTCAGAAATCTCTCCTCACGTGCATCTGCAGGGTTGTGTGCAGCCCTCTGAGGTGTAACGAAGTCAGCATGTGCCAGAAGGATGGTGTTTCCCGTCCTCTGGTGATGAGGAATTTATCTGGCATTTCCTCCCTTGCCTTGTGAGACTTTCTGAACTTCTGGGATTTCCTCCCCTCACCATGGGAGAGCAGCTGTTCCCACTGGGGCAAGCACCCCTCTCCTGGAGCAGTGGCTCTCCCCTGGGCTGTGCCAGATAACTGGGCTGGTCCCCTGGTGTGGAACCAATGGCTGTGCAAGGCCACGAACGAGAGGGAGCCAGGGTAGCAACAGGATTAAAAATATGTATGAGCAAACATCTTGTTTCCACTGCAAGGATGCACTGGAGCGTGAGAGTCTGGGTCCTGCAGAAAGCCAGAGGCAGAGTGGGTTGGCATTCACACTGGCAGCTGCACAGGGAAGGGAGGGCAGGAGCCCAGCTTTATTTACTTGGTGTAAGCTGGAGTCATGTCATGGAATCACCTTTACATTTGGCTGTATCCTGTTGGCTGGAGTGCAGCGTGGACAGGTGGGCTCAGGAGAGCAGGTGGGTCACCACCAAATCCAGTCATGAACGTGTATTTCCTTAATCTTGGGGTTCAAAACTCTTCTGCTGTTCAGGTAAGACTTGTCAAACCTGCGTTGTTTTGTACACTGAAAGGCATAATTCAAGAATCACGAGAAGAAAAAAAACCACTCTTTTGTCAGAAAACTCATGCTGCACTGCTTTCTGGACTCTGAAATTATGATAAAAGGATTATTTCTGGGTTAGTGGTCTTCAAAGTAATATTTGGTTCCATCTATGCTATGTCAAAGCAGACTGTAGCTGTCCCAATGGCATGGAAGATAAATCATGCTGCTTCACTGCTGCTTCTGGAGTTCCCTTTGTGGCCAAACAAAACCAAGGGTTTGGAGACAAATCTTGCACATTTTACTGGCTGTGTCCTGATGTAAGGTGAGCTGCAAGTGTGTGCAGGGGAGAAAGGGAAGGAAGGTTCTGGAGGGTTCGCAGTGAAGAGAAGAAGGGGGTGTTCTCCTCTGAAGATGTAAGTGCACTGAGGTGGTCTGTACACCCCAATCTGCTTTTTGGCACATTCTCCATTTACTCTCATGGTGTGGTCAGTCTCACTAAGTCAACAGCCCTTCTCTGGGTCAGCTGTCTGAAATGCTGCTTCAAGTGTCTCCATCGGGTTTCAGAGGAATCTTTTCAGCTGCTGCAAATGGTTCATATCACAAAGACAGTCTGAGTCCTGCTGCTGTAGCTGGTTTTGGGCACTCTGAAGAAGAGAGGGGCACTTGAGCCAGTGCAGTTGATGACTCTGTGCTGCAGCAGAGAGCCTTCAATCTTTAATCCAGTATCAACCACTTTGCCTGGACAGCAGCTGGAGAGTTTCTTGCATTTTAATTTTGCAGGTCACAACCCCAGTAAGCTTGGGAAGGGTATTCTCTGAGTCAAGAGAGGCATTCTCTATCATGCTGTTTCTAATTGAAAGGCTTCAGTCTTGCAGGCTGGAGTGGAAGGGCACAGACAAGCCTTGTCTCTGGTCTTCTGGTGCTGGGAGAGCACTGCCCTGAGCCAGCCTGGTAGTAAACTCCAACTGTCATGGGATATTCTCCGGGCAATGAAGCCTTCCTTTGTGGAAAGGGAACCACATAAAGACCTTTTTCTTCTCCAGGGCCCTGTGGGCTGATGTTATCCTGATGCCTATGGTACCTTTGCACTGCAGCAGACTGGGAACCCACATTCTCCAGCCCTCACAAGCCTTTGTGCAGAGCTGTGTGTTTGCCATCCACGGCACCTTTGCTCATGTTCACCGCTGACACCTGTGAAATCACAGTTCATACTGCTCTAGATGAGGTTAATTCTCAGATTCACAACATTTGCTCTGGGAAAAGTGGATTTTCAAGGGAGAGCTGAATGGGCAGGAGGAGGCACACGGACATAAGGATCCACTTTCATGTGTGGAAAGGGAAGGAGCCACTGGGGATGAAAGCAGCCTCAGCTGTCTCATCTTCTTTGAAGGATGAACTCAGGCCCTCCCCTGCGACACCATGGCTGAAGGTCTGGGGTCTGTGGAGGGTGCAAACCTCTATGAGTTTGTCTGTGCTACAGGCCAGCCAGAGGTAACTCAGCCCAGGCTTGGAGTCTTTCTGGCTGGGTTATTATGGGATGATGAATTGAAAACAAAGTAGAGTCTTTCCTCTTCAGCTTGTTGGTTCCTGGATGTAAGTCTGTATCTCCACCCTGTTCTGTGGTGCCTTGCTCATAGGGAAATCATGGACTTCAGTGGCATCAGACTTTTCTGCTTTCACAGAACACCCTGAAGGCAGCAGGAGATGAGGTATGGCAGAGTTCTCCTGGCAGCTGCTCGACACTGCTCCCCTTCCACAGCAAACAGCACTCTAGAATCTCCAGGCCAGAATCATCCCCATGTGAAATCTTCTGGTGATGGAGGGCAAAAAAGAGCTCTGAATCCCTGCCTAAGCCCTTCCTGCTCCTGAAGCAAAACTGCATTCAATGGAAAAGAGCCAGAGAGCAAGATTGTTTTTATTGCAAACATGTCTGGCCAAGAAATAGGCATTTTAAAAAGATTCAGTAGTGGTCCCAGGGTAAAATCTCTTAATTCCATTTCATTTTTCAACAGCCTTATTTGCTTGAATCAGTTCATTTTCATACCTTCCCTTTGGATGTTACCTCCCTGTGGTTCTGGTCTGGGATGTTGAGATGCTCTGGACAGTCACAGGTTAAATACTGGCCTCCATATTCAGCACTTCTAAAACCCTGGAATGCCAGGTAGCACCAGTGGTTTACCCTTTTCCAGTCTGTACATCAAGGTGGGAGCTCAGCAGGTCTCCCCCTGGCAGAGCTGAGCTCAGGTATCAAGAGCTGAGGGCTGTGCAGGCAGGGCAGCTTCACACTTGCTCTACCTCAGTGCTTCATTAATTAGTCTTATTGATTTACATCGAGGTGAATGGAAATGAAAACCTCACATACAGACACTGCCACAGGATGGTTAAGCCTGAAGTGCCACAGTGTGGCAGTCTGTAAAATGGTGACATTTCACCTCTTGAGCCTCTCTATTTTGACATCTCTTGGCAGGCACAAAAACTGGTATCATTCCTGCTCACAAGTAGCTGGGGAGAACATGGAGAATGACTTGTGTAAAAATCTAGTATGTTGGCAAAAGCTTTTCATATTAAAACAAAGATAAACACCCCGGAGAATGGTTTTTATATGTGTCACCCACCTCTAGACATCTTGCAAGCTGAAAACAGAGGCATGGTGATGTGTGGCTGTTCCAGTGAAGAATCACTGTTGAATGACAACTATTTTTGGAAAAGATAAATTTGCTGCACTTGCCCATCCTGCTGTGGTGGTTTTACTGTCAGATTGTTCTTTAAGGTGCACTGCACCACAGTCATGTGTAGATGTTCCTACAGGGGAAAGGATCCCTCACCTCTGCTGGGATTCTCTCCTGCAGGGGATTGGGCATGGCCATGTCTTGGTAAATCTGGTGTTTGTGCTGGGCTGTGGTGGCTTGCCCACACTCTGAACAATCTTACTCCCTGGTGCCAGGAAGGACTGGAAACCATTCTGTGCTGTTTGGACAGATAGGGTGGATCTTGCTTTTCTCAGTCCTGACAGCAGACTGAATCCAACATCATGAGCAGATAAAGCTCAGCAGGCAGGTGGGTCATCTTTGCCTGCGGTCAGAAAAACGGGATGTTCCCCATGAAGGAGCATGGCTGATGTTTAAGTGCAAACCAGGGATTTGACAGGGATTGTCCTGAAAAATTCTGGGTCCCTCTGGTGTTTCTGCAGGAAGCTGTGTTCTGTTTACAAGCTGTGTGAAGGTAGGGCTCGATACAGTCAAGCTGTTAGTCCTGCTACTCCTGTTGGAAGGTGATTTAAATTGCAACTCACAAAACTAAAAGGGGACTGGGAGTGACACTGGGGATCCGTGGGAGGCAGAGCTGCTGTACAGCTGCCACTGAGCTGCTGCCCAGCCTGAGCTGCTCTTTGCCTCAGTTTCCCCTCTGCCAAAACTGTGGGAAGGATCACTAAAGGCAGCTCAGGTAGGATTGCAGCTATGAGCAGCAGCAGGTCATATTGTTTCCCTCTTGCAAAAGCCTCTTCCAGGTCGGGGGTCTCCTTGCAGACATTCCTGTCCTTTCTGAGAGAGGCAGGAGTTGTGAACCTGATGCCTCCTGTTAATCTGAGAGTATTTCTGTTATGTGTAATCTGCTGTGTCTTTATCTTGGCTTTGAATTTTATATCACACACCTCCCCGGAGTAGGAGAGCACTACGTTCAGTTTTACTAGCTCCTGGAGGTGGATTATATCCCACTTGATTGTTTACAACAGTTGTGAAGATTCAACACCACTTTAATGAGGTGTAGCAGTAGTATATTAAGAAATGTATCTGTTAAATGCAGTCTTTAGCAGTTGATTGGTATTTAATTGGCATGTGTTAATAGTCCTATTATATCTCAGTTAAATCCACAGTTTAAGCACTAATTTTGAATAGGGAAATCGTGGTTTGAGGTAAAAATATGTACTAAAAGTACAGCAGCTTTTAATATAAAAGCTTTATTCCTAAATAAAGTGTTCAGTGTATTAATAAAGTCTTATACTGACTTTAGCAAGTTTTTTAAAAACAGATTAAAATTACATAAAGGACACATTCTGTCAGTTATTGCTGGAAGGTTCATAAGGACTTATCTATGGAGGTAATTTCTGTCTCCTCTTAGGAAATATTCAGACCTCACCATTTTACAGGGAAGTTTGTTTTTTTTTAAAGTCTGTAATTTAATATGAATTCTTCTCCAGGAGCTTGGTGCTGGGGATCAGTTTGACAGCTTCTCCAAGCTATGGTGTTATTGCCATCTCCAAAGGTTTCAGACTGCAGCACCTCCATCTGCTGTTACTGCAGCCACAGGAGGTACCACACAGGTCTCTAGAGGTGCATAGAGGGTGAATGAAATCCACCTTTCACAAGGACAAGGTGAAGGATAAAGAGAAGATCCCAGAGGAAGATGGTGTTTGGTCCTTGCATGATCCCACAGGTTCAGTTTTCAGGGGACATCTTGCACCTGAGCTGAGAGGGATCCTCAGGACAGCAGAGTCATGCCTGAATTCTCTTTGGATGAGCTGCATTGCTGTGAGTCTGCGCCCTGCCCTGAACAGGATTTGCAGACAGGAGTGGGAAGTATTCTGACATTCACAGGAGCTACCTGCAAACGGGGTAAACTAAGGCACAGAGTCCTCCCCTCCAAGAGGCAGCACGTGAGAGCTGCAGCACCGTGGGGAGGCCCCTGTGTGCCAGGCTCACTGTGTCACCTGTCCCAGGCTGTGCCACTGCCCTGTTCCCACGTGAGCCCTGGGCACTTTCACTGCTCAGCAGCTTGAATCATCCCAGGCAGCACCTGTGTGTCCTCCTTGCCCTGTGCCTGCCTGGATCTCGGTGTTCCCCAGCTGAGCAGTTGGGACCCTTTGCTGCTGGCAGGCTGCCTGCCTGTTCCCATCACTGTGTCGGTAGGTGGTTCCTGCCTAATGAAGCTCCTTTCCAAGGGAGCCTGTTGACGTGCTCCAGCATCGCCAGATGGTCCCCTCACCTCTTCTTCTCTCACACTGCCTTGGAAACATTAATGATCCCTAAAGCTCTCTGATGGAGGGGCTCCTTTTTGTGACAACCTCATTACGTGGTTATCAGAAGCTGCCACTATCCAGGTTGTCAGGACAACCAGCCTGATTCAGAGGCGCTGGGAAAGGTCTGAACCTGAGGCAAATAACCATCCCCAGCTCCCAGCAGATGCTCACCCCCAGCCAGTCGCCGGGGTGCTGGGAAGCCGTGACATCACGGGCCAAGCAGGCCTCCAGGTTAAATTGTGAGCTTTCAGCATCCCTCTGTGTCCCCTCCCCGCAGTGCTCCCCACGTCAGCCCCTGGCACAGTTAATCAAGTGCTGCTCTGGTGCCATTTCAGCCCCTCCTGGAGCTGCCTGGTCTCAGCAGGGCTGGCTGGGGGGCTCCCCCATGGAATGCAGCCTCGGTGAGGAGTGGGGCCAAGTGCTGGTGCCTCATAGTGTGCAGCCCCAGCAGGGTCATCATTCTCATTACAGCTGGGATGAGCAGCAAGGGAGCTCTGAGGTTTGGGCAATTTCCCCTTCGGGGCTTTTGCTTCCTCTCTTTGTCTCCTTTGCCAGGAAGGCGTGGGACAGGCATGCAAAATCAGCTTTCTATCAGGTATGGGACAGTTGGCTTCCATTCAGCAGCTTAAAGATAGCTGGAGAACCCTGGAAGGCTGAAATGCACAGGTTCAAGGGCTTTGTGGTCTCCAGAGGCCAACCTGAAAGGCACAGACATTTAAAAACCTTTGTAATTTTCAGGCAAAACTCCGCTGTGCACAGTCAATGCTTACAAAGTTTCTTTGGCTCCCAGGAGAGTTGTAGCTTTGGACAGGGCTGAGCGTAAGGGATCTGATCTGCTTTTTCACTGTGTGCAGTCACAGAGTCAAGTTTCTGTTCTTTCACAGGGGAAAGGAAACTGAAACTCTTCCTTCATCTGCTGTTGCCCAGCCTTTGGCAAAGTCAGACAGGAGCCAAACTGGGCTCGGTGCTTCAGAGAGCCTGCAGTTTCCTTATGGTACTCATAAGAGCAGTTCTGCTAAAAGTTTGTGCTAAAACTAGATTTTAGTTGGACCTTTTGAAAGGAATGGAAGTGATTCACTCACAGATTCAGTCCTAAGATCTGTAATTGCCTGATTTCATGCTCTATCTGCAGCTTTTCCTTGAGCTGCCTCCCTCTTTTGGAAGCCTGTGAGTGGGACTTGCACTTCCCCCAGCTTGTGGTACTCCAGGGTGTGGGGCTGGTACATGACCCAGCAGTCTTTGTGAAGCCATCAGGAATGATCTTTACTCTGAAGGTGGCTGGTCCTCCACATCTGCTCAGTCCTTTCCAGCTCTGGGCTGTTTGAACCAGCAGTTTGCAGCAGGCAGTGTGGTTTGCAGGGCTGGGTGAGCCTGCAGGGACCCTGACAGCTGCTCCAGCTGCATTTCCTTCCTCGCTGCAGTCAAAGGGACATTCCTCCAAAAGCTCTGCATTGACTTTGATGGGAGAAGAGCTGAAGGCCAAACCCTGCACTCTCTGCTAACTAACCTGCTTTGGATCAACAAGAAAGAATGTGTCCTCTGCAGGAGTTAGCCCACTGCTTGTCCCAACCCTCTTGGATGCACACAGTGCTGTCACTGGGGTGGACATTAATGCAGCACAAAATGGAAGGCCTCTTCTTCCATTGTGGAAGGACAGCAGATCTGCACAATTCCTGCTGACCTTAGAGGATCCTGAAAGTCATCTATCCACAGGAGTAATTCTCTGTGGGAGTGGAAAGAACACTGACAGTTTCCGCTATGGCTTGACTGTAATCACTGCAGAACCAGCCAGCTAAGTGACAGATTGACTCATGCTAGGGAAGAAAACCTTGGTGAGACTTGGGCTTACAGCAGGAGGGGATGGTAGTGATTCAGTCGGGGCTGCTTGTCACGTCAGTGTGGACGTGGTGACTCAGTGAGCTCTTGCTTCTGGAGAACCTGTCCTTTGAATGAGCTGTGAGGCAGCAGCCTGATCACTCGTGGTCAGAGAAGATCACATGCCGTGTGCTGGGGCTGGGATCGTTTGTTATCTCTTGGAGGTGGTGGCCTGCCTTACCTTTGGCCATAGCAGCCAGCAGAAGGTAAGTTTTTATTGCTTCCCCTTGGCTGCTCCATGATGTGTTATTACACATACTCTGTGCATCTCCATCAGGAAAAAATCCCCAACAAATCAAACCAAAAAATGGTCAAAGGTATGCTCAGTTTGGTGTGTAACAGTACAACCCTTTCAATTGGTGGCACTGGGAGCTGGCAGAGCTTCCTGCCAGCCCTGGGACCGGGCACGGCCCCAAGTCAGAGCATGGCTGGTGCTCCATGTCCATGTCCCTGCGGGCTCTGCCACAGAGATTGTAGAATTGGTCCTGTTTATCATGTTTTTGTTTGTTTTTTTTTTCCCCCTGGAAATACTGTAAATATGAGATCATCCTCCTCAAAGCTGGGTCTGTTTCTGCTTTTGGTACCTTTCATGGAGGAGCTGAACTCGTGGGTTCAGAAGGAGCAGGAGAAGGACCACACTTTGCCTAGGGAAGCATAATTCTAAAAGAATGAAGGAGAAGGGAAAACACGGACTGTGATTTTTCTTCTGGTGCGTTGGGGGATGCTGGCAAGGAAGTGCCCTCTTTGTCGCAGGAGCGGCCGGATCTGGTTGCTCCATCCTCGCTCCTGCCGGGCTTCTCCCACCTTCGGATGCGGGCAGGAGAAGCCCACAGGCTGTCACCCGCACACGTCATCCGGGGGAGCCCCCGATTTACGGTGCATTTCCTATTCCTAGCGGACCAAGAGCAGGGAGCGTGATGATGCCCGTCAGGCCCCCCCTTTCTCCGCCGTCCGGCGGCGGTGCCGTCCCCCGGGTTCCCGCGGCGCTGCGAGGGGAGCCCCGGCCGGGGGGTCCGGGAGGGCGGTCGCCCCCCCGCGCCGCGCTCTCCGTGCGCGCTGCCCCGAACCACGAGATTTGCCCCCAGCCCCGGCCGCGGCCCGCGTGTCGTCACCGGCCGCCCGCCGCGCCC
>VXBN01003318.1:1294267-1309945 GCA_013397395.1 Sinosuthora webbiana | reverse complement strand
GGGCGGTCGGCGGTGGCCGGAGCCCGGTGTCCTGCGGGAAGGATTGGCAGATCCGCAGCTGAAGTTGTGTCAGCGCCGGCACCGGCCATGAGCGCGGCCGCGGTGCGTGTATTCCCCATCTCCCAACAATGCCGCCTCTGGGCTGCGCTTCTGCAGAGGAGTGAGAAATTCTGGGCTATAAATAACTCCNTTTCCCATTCCTTCCTTACATTTACCTGGCTCCTTTGCATTTCCCTCTCTCTCTCTCTCTTTTTTAATACTCGTTATTGGCAACGCACATCCGATTGACCTTGGCACCTGCCAAGTTTTTTCCCGAAATCCGTTCGGGGAAGGGTGGTCTTTCGCTGTGTATGCATGGTGGTGCCTGATGCCACAGCGGAGCCGGTCCCTGTGCCGGGCTGTCCCTTTGTCCCAGACTTGTACACCAGCCAGCCGAGGAAGTGCTCCGGCGTGATGTCTGGCCGCTCCAGCCTTCCCTTCTCCGCCGGGGAGATGCGCCCGGCGCGAGTGGCCCCTTTTGCTGGTCATTGAGGCGTTTTCACATCCAGTTTCACATCACCGATGCCAGGAAACGAGCCTTGCTTTAAATGCTGCGAGATATTTAACAGTGGAAGGCTGAGGGAATCCAGGCAGGAGAAGCCATGGCTTCACGGCGAGCAGCATCTGAAGGAGATGGTGGGCCCTGGCTGGGGACAGCGGGGCTGTGGGGGGCCCTGCGGCCCGAGGGGCCTTGGGGGCCGGATTTCTCTCTGTTGGCGGGGTGGGCACAGCCTGGCTGTCCGTGTGGAGAGTTGGGCAAAGCCCCTTCGGGGCTCCGTGCCCCACCTGCCCGGATCCCGCCCGGCCCCAGAGCGGAGGGCCGCCGCTTCCTCTGGTCTTTGTGGGCACGGTCGGGGATGCTGCACGGGGAGCCTGGAGGCCGGAGACCCTCATGGGCTTTGCCGGGCCGCTCCGGGGCTGCCGTGCACCGCCTCGGGGCGAGGAGGAGGGCAAGGAGGACGGGCTGTCGGCGGGCCCGGAGCCAGGCTGCTGCCTGCCCAGGGCCAGAGGGAAGGGGACGCCGCGGCCCGAGGGGCGATGACACCGGCCTCCCCGGCCCCTGTCGTGTGAATCCACCTTGTCTGCGGCTGCCGGGCGGGGAGGAGGGAAGTGCAAGTGTGGCACATGGCCTCCCGGCCACAGCTTGTCCAACGATGTGAGCAGAATGAGGGGTAAATCAGGGCTCAGGGCTTAGGGGTTGTAGGGACGTGGGCTGGTGGGTTGTTGGAGGCTGGGCAGTGAAGGATGCTGTGGCAGGTTATGTGCATGGAGGGGAAGGATTGCCCTGAGCTGGGTTTTCTGTGGTCAGTAAAGGTGATGCTTGTATGGAACTGCAATCCCTGAGTGTGGAACTGTGCAGAGGAGCTGGGGACTGGCTGCCTTCGTACATGGGGGGCTGCAAGCAGCTGCCTCGGGGTTCAGAGGTTGTACACTGGACCAAGATGTGCATGGGTGGCATTTCTTCACTGAGTGACTCTGGATAACTAAAAGTAAGTCTCAGTAGCTCCTGTGAGCGCTGAGCTCCTGTTACAGGATTAAGTTTCGGGCCTCACGGGCCACCGCTTGCAGCAGCAACAGTTTGGGAGGCAGCTGTGGCAGCAGTGCTGCAGGGGGCAATACCCAGGGTGAGCTGCCTTGGGTGTCACAGGGCTTGGGCCTCGTTCACGTCAGGGCTCTAACGCAAGCATGCTGGCTTTTTGTGGGGACTCATGGGGGCTTTGTGCCCACTGAGACACTGTAGGAGGGTTTCCCAGAAGTTCTGAGCATTTACTGATGACTACAGGGAAGAGAACTTTACCTTTCCAGGTAGACTGTTAACAGGGCAATTTCCCTATAAGGGTCTGACCAAAACTCAGAAAAGGCGTGGAAGTTGGAGTCCAGATTGTCCTGTGTGTCTTGAGCTGACTCACAAAGTCTGGAGAAACAAAATTGGGCACAAGAGGTTGTCTTCCTCCACCCCCCTGTATTTCTTTGCAGGTTTTGTACATACAGGTACAGGGATAGGTGAGACACATTCAGCTCTGCAACATATTACTGGCCATAACCAACCCAGCTCTTGTGTTAGCCATCTCCTGGCCTGGCAGCATTTGCTCCTGGAGGGGAGCTGGTTTGTGGGGATAGTCCCATTTTCAGTTTCTGTTCCCTTTGCCTGAAGCTTTCTTCTCTTTTCCTTTTAAAATACTTGTGACTGTGGGTCCAAGCATCCCCGGAGCTGCCAGTGTTCTGGGATCAAAACCACTGGGAATCTGAAGGTCTTTCAGATCTGGCTGCTACTCCTCCTTCATTTTAGCCGTGTCTGCACAGAACAGAGCTGGTCACAGGGGGGATGGTGCCAGATTTGGCTTCCGCTGCTGCTCTGCTTGGACTCCCTGTGACTTTGGGACATGAGCAGCGCTCTCACTTTGTGCCTCTCTGGTTTGAGAACTGATTTCTGTTCTTGCTGTGCTGCACAGTGGGCGGGCAGGAGGCCACTGTGATCTTCCTCTTTCATTACCATCCTTAGCCCATGCCAAAGGTGCCTGAAGCTTTTCTCCAGGAACTTAATGAGGGAGGGCAGCGGCAGAAAGGGGAGAGAGGAACGTGAAGTAACTTTCACCTGCAGAAATAAACTTGTTCATTCACCAGTGCTATTTTGTGTTTAGCTGGCATTTTCTCCCTGTAGCTCTATTTCGCCTTTTACCTTTCAGACACAAATAGTTGAGCTTGTGTGTCTTCCTTTCTGTTTGCTTTGATTTTCCTGTTACTTGAGGAGTGGTATTAGTTAGTGCTAATTAGTAGGTTTCACTGGGCTGGGGTCAGCACAGGTAGAGACACTGATGTGAATGTCTTATCTCAGACCTGCTGTCTCTGGCTGTCTCCTGCTCCTAGCAGTAATTTTATAACGGAAAAAGATGACAAAAGTATCTGTGGTTTGCTGGTGGATAGTCTCAGTGCTTGGAGTTGTGGAGATTGTTTCCAGGTGAACATCAGCAGCGGTGTGCAGTGAACAGCAAGTGTGTCACTGTGCTTTGTTGTAGAGAGCCAAAGGACTGCTCATTTTCAGTTGCACTGCTCCAGTTTGGCTCTGACACTGCAGTGTTTATGAGTTGGCTTCCTGGGTTTTCTGAGGCAGGGAATTGGGCTGCAAGGTGGCACTCACTGCCCCAGGTGGTGTGGGATGTGGCAGGTTGGGCAAGGACCGTGGCAGTCCCACTGTCGGCATCCAGGAGACCTGTGGTGGTGTTGGTGCAGTGTCATGTCCCTCCCTCCTGGAGCTCCTGATCCCAGGAAGCCCTGGGCAGGGGACAGGCAGGCCCACAAGCACTCCAGGTCCTTGGCTTCTGGGTTGGGAGGATCTTTGTGTCAGCAAATCCACCAGCCCTACCTGCAGGTCTGGCTCTTGGAGCACTGGGGTGGGTGCTCTGATGTCCTGTCTCGTATCATTCCTTCCAGAGGCAGGCTTGGAAATCATGTCACTCTTAAACAGGGGCATGTCCTGCTCACTTAGGAAACCTCTGCCACGAATGTTGCTTTGTTTTGCTCTAAAGACTTATGGTTATAGCTGTGTGCATTGAGTATTCAAGAGTAAAAAGTGTTGTTATATATTCAGTGTGCTCATTTCCCAGCATTAGTTTTATTGCCAGTTGCTTATCTAGTAGTGTACGACAGATGTGACTGAGGCTGGAGTGGTGCAGAGCAGAGCTCATCTCTGCCCTGGAGTCTTTGCTGCCAGTTCCAGAGTTGGAATAGTATCCAGTGCCTCCACGTGGGTCTGGGGCTTGCTCTGGTGCTCTGGTACAGCACTGTAAGGCTCACAGACTTGGAGAATGGCAAAGTTAAGGTTGGATCACATCCTTTGCTCTGCTCTGGTCGTATGGACTGTCATGTTGCCATCAGGAGTAAGTTAAGGCAATTTGGATCCAAAACATGCTCAAGGAATTTTTGGGTAATTTCATGTTTCTTTATTGTCCCCCTGGCAGAAGTGTGCTTTCTCAGGGAGTGGAAACAAAGGTTTGGATGTGACCCTTTGACTTCTGGAAGTGAAACCTGGCACATGGACCACTGAGCTCTGTGCTGTGGTCCAGCCTGCTGCTCATGAGTGTGCTTCACTTTGCCACAACTCAGGGTACTGCAGTGTCATTTTTGTCCAGCCATAGATCCCCATAAACCTGAAACAAACCGCATTTCAACACTGCACAGACTCCAGGGCCAAACCATTCTCATTTCCTTTCTAATCCTCAAGTGTTGAAAATGCTCTGGCACCTCAGCAGGCTCAGTGTTGCTCTGCAGGGTGTATGCACAGTTGGATGCATGTGACCAGGGCAGTACTAAAACATTTTCTTGCCGTGTCACCTGAGTGGACTCATTTCCCCAGACATGCTGGTGAAGGGGTGCCCCCCTCCCAGTCTCTGTCCATTTGCTGGCATCAAAAAAATCCGTTTCCTTTATTTAGAAAGGGCACTGGAAAGTACTTCTCTGTGTCTCTTGAGGGGAGTGAAAGGCCTAATGTTTTCCATTTTCTGTCTGCTACTTCTCTATTCCCTATTGTGAAGGAGAAAATCCTCCAGATCAGAAATTTTCCTGGCGCTTCCCTGCAGAGAGTCTTGATCCAACCTGCAGTGCCCAGATGCCAGCTCATATTTATCAGGTGCATCCAGCCACTCCTCAGAGGAACCACAGGGCTGCTGGTGCATGGTAAACCTGAAGGCACACAATTAAAATCCTGGGCATTTGCTAAAGCTGTTTTTACTGTCTCCTGCCCTCACAGGCAGAAGAGTGTGGACTTGGATTTGGGATGCTCTTGATGTGTCACCAGAAAAGCTGTCATATGTGTGCTTGCAGAAAGGGAGCCTTGGGAAATGCTTTTAATTGTGATTGTGCTCTGCACAACACAGATTGTCGTGCTTTGAGCTCAGGTTTGTTTGTATCAGGGACAGACACTGATACCACAGCTCCTATTGGTGCATGAATATTTCAACAACTGAAGCGATGCCTGCTCCAGAAAAGAGCTGCTTACATCCACGTTTGATCTCTTCAGCAAGCCTAGCTAGCTCAGGTTGGCATTTCCTGCAGATGTGGTCTACATCAGCTGTGCTGTGCTGTGACTCTCCTCATTCCAGAGAATTCAAGCTGGGAAGAAGTGAGATTTCTAGAAAAACAAGGATGAAACCAGAATTTGCTCCCTGATTTGTTTCTTTTTGAGGAAGGTGCCTTGCACTTTGTAGGATGCATGAGAAAGAGGTGGGGTGATATTTGGAATTATCCAGAGAGGCAGTCTGTGGGGGCACTCTGCTCCTTTCATTTCTGCCTCACATCCTGTACCAGTAGTCTGGTAAACATCATCCCAAAATCAACCCATAACAGGACTGGATTTCAGGCAAGGAGAGGGAGAAGTTGTGCTCTTGTGTAATCCAAGAGCCTCTAAAGCACAAGTTCTCATCAGACGGATGGCTTTTGTTGGTTTGGGGGTCATGAGGAAGAAGACACCTTGCACTGGCTGCCCTGCAGTGCTGGTGAGGCATTGCCTTGTGATCCTTGGAGCTGGCTGTGTCTGACTCCTGATTTTGCCATGGAAAGGGCAGCTCAGGCTCCCTTCTGTGCTCCCTGGAATCTTGAGTGTTGGTTCAAAGAAGGCACAGAGCAGTAGGTACACGTGTCTGGCATTTTTCTGCACTCTGAGGATCTCGAAGCATATTTTCTGTGAAAACTATTTCAAAGATTTACAATAAATGCCTAAAAGTCAGGCCTGGAAAAAAAGCATAGATGTGTTAAGGCAGGGTCTGAGTGCTCCAGGGGGGGCTGGGTGCCAGCTTGACTCATGTCAAACACACTGGAAACAAAAGGATGAAGTCAGATGCCCAAGGTCATCAGTAGGGTGCTGTCAGAGCAATGACAGAGAGCAGTGAGAAGTAAACATGATGGAAGTTGTGTGTCCTGAGCTCACTGTGGGGAACACTGGTGTCGCTGTGGCCAGGACAGCCTGGGCTGGTGGGTGCCTAAATGGGCCCATGGCAGCTACCAAGAGCCATTTCCATCCAGCAGTACCAAGGAGAGAGGAGCCCTGGCACCCCTGAGGCCACAGGGCTGGTTTGAAACGCACAAAGTGAAGGAGGAACACCTTAGATGGAGAATTGCTGCTTGTGATACGTTGGGTGTTAAATCCACCTGACACAGGGAGCTTGAGGAGAGCTCTGGATTCGGGATGTGCGTGTGCTCGGCAGCAGAGTTGTGTTCTGTGGGTGCTGTGAGCAAAGACAAGGCTCCCCAGCCCCTGCTCAGCTGTCGCAGGTGGTGCCAAGCCCAGGGTTGTCAGGGAGCCACTGCACTCCACACTGGTGGCCACGGAGCTCTGGGAGGTTTGGGGTTGAAGGTGTTCAGGATCTCTGGGCACTGGGCATTGAAAGGGGCTTTAGACCCCTTGCTTTGCCTTTTGTGCTTGTGAGTGCTTGGGAGGGGTGTCCTTGCATGCGTACATATCACATATGCAAATAGATTTGGAGTTGTGTGTTTTGTCTGAATTTAGAAAAGGAGTGATTTGAAGAAAGAATCCTCCAGGAAATGCTGCTTTTGCGAGCACAGGCCTCTTGACTGTGATTTGTGGGGGAGGAAGGAGTGGGAATGAGGGGGAGGTTCACTGAGGTTTTTCTTCTTTTCTCGTTGCGTTTTGGGAAAACTCCAGGCAAGGCCCACATAGAGTCGGATGAATCAGCCTCCCTTTTGCCATAAGTAATTGGCAGCTCGAGCTGCAATGCAGTTTTGATGTATGCCTAATACACTTTTCCTCAGTTAATTGAGAAGAAACACTGCAGTAGATGTATGATGTCGAGTTGGCCTTTGTAAGGAATCTTTGAGCTAAGAGGGAGATGCTGTAGGCTGCTCCTTGAGAGGCTGGAATTTGCTGCAAATGATATTCCATACTCCAGTCTGAAGGCTGTCACTGCTGTTCATCTGCTATAGAAAATACATTTCCTGTCTCATACACGTGTAGAGAGCACTGTGAGTTGGCACATGGCACTGTTACTCAGTGCAGGGTTTCCTTGGAAGAGTCTGATTTTATAACAGCTTCAACAGAATATTCATGCTCTGAGATGAGTGGCTGTTCCTGTGCTGACAAATAAAGCATTTGGGCCTTCTCATATTTCTGTAACAAAATGAAAATCACTTGTTTTCTAAAGCATCTGGTGCCAATTTAGACTCAGAGCTTTCTGTGTCTGCTCTAGGATTTCCACTGGGCTTGGAAAACTTACCAGACAAGCTCAGCATTCACCACTGGGAGAATCTGGAGTAACTGGAGGGCTTTCCTGTCCTGGAAACAGGACATGGAGCAGTTGCCTTTGGCAGGCTAAGACTTGCCAGATGCCTTGTATTTCCTGTTGGAAGCCTATTTTTACATGGAAGGACTGTATTAGTTTCACAACTGTAGTATCTGTTGGTAAATATTAGCTTTAATAACATGCACTTCACTTTAGCAGAATATCAGCAGTGCAGTGAAATAAGTGTGCTGTACTGGGGCAGTAGGATCAGTGTTCTTTTACTGCTTTCAGTGGTAAATACTGTATCTATATTTTCATAGCATTTGAAAATTCATTAGAAATAAGTCCCTTTGAGGAACCCCTAGTCACAAATGTGATTATCTCAGCCTTGGAGTTTTAGTCGTGGCCAAAGCTTCACTAAATGTTGTCTAAAAAGAGAGAATAAGCCTGGCCTTGAATTATTCTTTCATGGGATTGCTTCATATACAGGCAGCATTTGGCCTTCCTCCCTCCAGTTGTTCTGAGGTGGAAGAAAACAGGTACAAATGTAAAATCTTCACAAGGGGCAGATCAAACTGTTGGCTCTGTAGCCTTTTGCACCTGAAGAGAAACACAGGAATGGTTCTTTCTGCCGTGTACCTTTGTAGGGTACAGAAAGGACTCCGGGATGTTTGAAGGTACAAACACAGAAAGCAGCAAACTCCTTCCCGTGCATACTTAGCAGAGGAACACTCCTACTTGTTTGATTCCATGTGTTACATGTGTCTGCAGAGGGGTTGTGTGCAGGCCAGTTGGGCTGTGCTCTTCCTCTCTCCAGTTCACTGGGCAAGTGTTTTATGTTTTCTTCAGCATAACTTTAAATGGACGTTATTTTACCCCATTTTGAAAAGGAACTGGTATCTTTACAACCCAGGCTGATATATAACTAACCTTTTTCTTTCCTGAACAAGGTCATTACGTGATGATGCAGTAATCCTGTCTGTGGGATAAACCATCCTCTCTCTGTGTCTCTGCTGTTGTTATCTGTGTTTGTGTGCACTGTGGGGAGGAGACATGAGGGGAGAGAAAAAGTTTTGATTCTGGCCAGTTAAACTATGTTTAGAGAGAATAATATGTGGGTTGTGAGATGCAAAGGGCTTTTGTCTCAGAGCTATTGCTTTGATACTTTATCCACAAAGAGAAGCTCCACAGTCTCAAGTCAGAAGAGCCCAGGGATGAAATTACACCTTTGCCAGGTTAAACTTTATGGAGATGCAGGTAGCAAATTATCCACAGACTGAATTGCAAAGGAGGGCTTTAAAATGGGCTTTAAAAACCTGCTGGGGAGATTAAGTGATAAAAATATTTAGTTCTTGTGTCCCTGTCTTTGTCACAGTGCTCAAAGCAATCTGTGGGGAAAGGAGGGACAGTGTTGTTCTGTTGGTGTCAGCCCAGAGGAACCCGAGGGATGCAGCAGTGGCAGTGTGGGTGGAACAGGAGCCAGCAGCAGGACCCAGCCATCCTGCTGCCTGTCTCATTCCCTGGCCATTAGACTGAGCTGCCTCCCTGCTTGTTGCAGTTTCTAATTTGTCTGGGATGTGTGTGTGTGCTTTTTCCCGAGTCAGTTCACGCACAGTGTGTCACTCCTGGCTGCCCTGGGGTGTGCCCAGTGAGGTATGGCTCATAACCATTTTGGATTCACTTACAAGGGGATTAGGTGACGTGGTTGCCTGGACAGCAGGGGCTGTGCTGGTGGCCCAGTGGGTCTGTCCCAGTCCCGTGTAACCTGAGGTGATGCCATCTAAGCTGCAGCAAGATGCCAGTGATGTAATTTCACACTGTCTGGCCTGAGCACCAGGGAGGCTGCACATGTGTAAGGCTGAGGCAGAGCATGGACAGGGTTTGATTCAAAATGAAAGCAGGTTACTGAGCAGAGCAGAGCAGGTGTAGTAGTTGTTGACTCCATCTTTCACCTGCTCTGAGGGGAAATCGCCCATACTTGTTTTACTGAACAGCTCCGAGTCTGTTGCCGATTAAGACAAATAACTAAGTTGAGTCATCAGGTTGTAGTGTCTCAACAAACTACTTAAAAAGATGTCAGGTCCTCTCTGTGGGTGGATGCTAAAGTGGCAGAACCATCAGGGAAACAAATCTAAAATCACATGAAGACAAGGGTGTTAGCATCACGCCACGTTTATGGCAGTGGTGGAGCACATGTCTTCCAGGCTGGAAGTGACAGACACCCCTAGCTGTCAGCAGGACAGGACTGTGGTGGACCCCTTGCAGGTCTGCTGCCGTGGGCACAGTGCTGCACTCACGTGCTGCTGCAGCTCTCAGAGCAGACACGTGCACTGGAGAGCAGGCAGGGAGCTCAGAGCAGGCTGTGCCCGTCTGTGGAGACCCAGCCATGGCTGGGCAGTCCCTGCTCCACTCAAAAGGGACACCAGTAATAACCACTGTGGCCTCAAGATAGTATTTCTGTGCTATACTTGTCCTTAATTTATTAAATCCCCAAATCCAAGAGTCTTCTTATGGACCTTACATGGCTGACAGTACTTGCATCCCTGTTTCATCTGTGCTGAGTGTTGATTGCAGGTAGGTTCTGTGTAGTTTGGTTCAGTGTCAGTGTTTTAATGGAGAAGGGGAGATTTCTGAGTTAGATTAATTGATTATGCTCTTTTATAATTCTCTGTTACTAGAAAAATTCTAGCAAATGAATGTGTAATGATTTCAGTTCAGGGTCTCAGTGTAGTGCAGATGAGAATGTTTGGAATCAAATTCCAAGGAAATCATTATGTTGAAGAAAAACCATGGCCAAAGCAGCACTTCCCATTGACTGACTTTTCAGCAGCCATTTGTTATGATAGTTTTGGCTTTTTTTCCCTGCCAGGCTAAATTTCAGAGCAGCATTGATTTTTGTGTCTTCATAGAACTTGTGATTTGCTGAGTTACAGGTGACAGCAGCTTTCCCCTGCCCTTAAGGGGTCATTCTCCACATGTGTGTGTGTGTGTTTAAAAGCTGCAGAATCACATCTTAAAAGCAAAGTCCTCTAAACATGCTTAGCTGAGTGTAATACCTTTCCTTTTGCACTCAGTTTTAAAGCCAAATATTATAAAAACAACTGTCAGTGCTTTGATGTGGGTTCCCAGTTTTCTCATTGATGCTCTTAATATTGCATGCCCAGTTGCTCCGTGGTGGGTGTCAGTGCTCTGTAGCAGCAGCCAGCTGTGAGAAAGGAGCTGCTTCCTGGCATGGAGTAAAATTTAGGCCAGCTGTGGATGCTGGAACCACATCTTAGAGACTCCTCCTCTGGGCTCTCCCTTGCCTGTGCTTTGCCTCAGCAGAATTTCTGGTAGCCAGAATCCCCCAGCCTGTGCAGCTGCATTTCTGTGTTCATGTCTGAGCCTCACACTCTGCAGAGAGAAGGCAGGGCCTGAATTTCTGCCCCCCTGTGCTTGTGCTGGTGACATTCCAGAGGGGCTGGTTCCCCTCAGCTCAAGGGCTCACCCCTTTGCTGCTCTCGTTCACTTTGAGCAGCACTTGAGATCTCTCCCCTGCACCCATTGAGCACAAGTGGTGGTTTATGGGTCTGGTAAAACTAGTGAAAATGCAATTGCAGCTCTGGCCTGGTACTTCAGAGGGGAAGCCAGTTTTTCTGTGGTTTTTGTCTGCCATGTTGGGGAAAACGTGATCTCTCTGCCCTTTAATTTCTAGGCATATGACCAGGTTAGAGAGCAGGGGAAAATAAACTCTTACAGCATCCCAGCTAAGTCTTAGATATAGAAGGTGGGTGTTTTGCCCAGTGTTGTTTTGCAGTCAAACTTCTGCGATCTGAATGGATTTCCAGGCCTGTGTCAGAGCTCTCACAGAGAGGACCTGAAAGAGATTACTGTCAGCAAAAAATATAGTCTGTCAGTACCATTTTCTTAGTCTGAGTTAACTGCTCTGGGGCATCATGACACATCTTCTAGCTTAGAGGACAGTCCTGATGAAAAGTAATGATTATTGGCCGAATTCTGCCTGCAATTATGTGGTCTGACCTCAGCTTTTCATTTAATTTACAGAATTGAGGTTTATAAAATAGCTGTGTTAAATAACACATCAGTTCTTATCTCGCTGTGACATCCTGGATGGCATTTGCAATCAGGACATGGTCTCAGGATTTCTGCTGTTTTCCAGCACACATTCTTTCTTTCTTTCTGTAGCTACCTTCAAAGTCTTTTCCCTCTCACACGATTTCCTTTCTCAGGAGTTCTTGGGCCAGGCACTTTTCAGATCACCCCAGGCATAGGCCAGTTACTCAGAAAAGGGCTTCAACCCTGGAGGTGCTTCCTCATAGACAGAGGAAAGATTACATGCCTCTGCTCTCTATGCAGCCTTTGGAAAAATGGAAACTTGTTTTTTTGAGGACAAACAAACCTGCAAAGACTTGGGAAGTGATTCATCTCCATTTACAGAGTCTTCAGTATCAGCTTGTCAGACTGGGGTCATATGTTGCACTGTATGATATAATGCCCCTGCATGTAAATCAGATCAAGACACTCTTACAGTTTGCAGCAGCCAAAGTTACATTAGTGCTGATGATAATTGCTGAAAGAGTATAATGATGACTCCAGATAACCATGGCTGAGTTCCATCAGAAATGCTGAACACTCACCTTTGATAGAGGGCCCAGCTTTCAACTGGTGTGAGCCTTTGCTGAGCTGGGAGTGGTGAAAGCCCAGAAAACCAAGATTCTGTCTTGGTGGCTTGTCAGATACTGGCCACATGGAAATGTTTTGTGGGATCAGAAGGTAGATTAGAACAGGGCTTCTCTGGGCAGCCTGTGCCAGGGCCTCACTGCCCTCACAGTAAAAAATGTCTTCCTAACATCCAATCTAAACCTGCTTTCTAGCAGTTTGAAGCTGTTCTTTCTCCTCCTATGGCTGCATGTCCTTGTAAAACAGCTCTCTCCAGCTCTCTTGTAGATACTCCTTTAGATACTCTTGTAGATCTCTCATTTAGATACTGGAAGGAAGTTCTGGGCTTGTCAGAAAAATGGGAGCAACCTAAATGTTTCACTTATAAATCTCCTGCTGTAGACAGCCGGTGTAAACATGCTTGTGCAAATTCCAGCCTTTGCCTTGATCCGTTTTGTGCAATTGGATTGTCAGACTGAGTCGTACTGGCTGCTGGAAGAGTTAGGGTAGAGTTTGGATGTGTTGGCATTGCAGTTTAGATTATAATAAGTAATTTTCTAGGGATAGTCTGGCCAGTGTGTCCCGTGTTGTCAGCTGGGTGAAGGAGCTGAAGGAAAGGCTGAGGAATTCAGTAGATCCTGGTGGTCCTCTCCTCCCCTCTGGTGGGAGTTTCCATCCTTAGAGCCGAGCTGCAAGAATGTCTGCCTCAGCATTTGTTGCTGTGGAGTAGGGAAGTCATCCCAAATCCCTTTGGTGGCACTTTAAGTCAAGTCAGCAGATGCTACACAGAAATAGTTTAGTACAGACACATCTTCCTGTCTGCCAGCGTTTGTGGGTGAACAGGAGCTTTTGGCACAAGTGCTGCTTCAAAGAGTCTCACGGGGCACAGCCGTGTCACACGGCTGCCTCTGCATGTTAAGAGTGTGTGGCCCTGTGCCCATCTGCAGGGCTCTTTTAAAAGGTTCTAGGCCAAGATCATCATTCACTTGTTACAACTCACGTGTTGTATTGGAGAAACTGGTTTGTGTTGAGCCCAGCATCACAGGTTCCTACAGAGGATAGATCCGAGTTGCCTGTGGCATGTGTGTTAGATGGTGACGATAATAATGGGAAATAACAGCAGCCCCTCACCTTCTACCTTTGCTGAGCACTCAGCAGTCATTAATGAATTAATAATCTGCACAGAATCCCTGGGAGGTGGCCAGCAGGTTGGTTTTTTGTTGGAGGGAGGTTGAGTGGAGAGCTGACATCCTTGGACTCTGGAGAGCTCATCTGTGACACACATCTGTGTTTACACAGCACCACTCACAGGTGGGTGGAACCTGAGCTCTCCCCGTTGTGAGCCAGGGAGTGGTTTTGTCTTTGATGTCTCCCTGGAACCAGGATCTTTTAAAGCTTTTGAGAAAAGAAGAAATGCTGTTAAGGTTTCACGGAGGAGTGGAAAAATCGTTCTGGGGAGTCTGAATCTCCTGCCTGGCACTTACCTGAGCCCAGGTTTCCCAGCCCCAATTCTGTGCTTTCCTTAGCTGCTCTCCACGAGAACAGAAATGTTCATCCTTCTCTGTTTTCTCCAGAGATACATCCTTCTGATGAGCCTTCCCAAACACTGGCATATTCCCCTGAAAAGATTCTCTTTGAAGCCACTGACATGTAACTTGCTGAAAAATTCATGACCAGTTCCTATCAGAGACCTTGCCTTTCCCATGAGCGTGGCCTGTGCCTGTCAGATGCCTTCAGGGAGGCAGAATGAAGCTCAGGATCAGTCCCAGGTGACCAGGGATTTGTTACAGCATAATTGTAGCCACTGAGAAATGAGGGAATGGAGGCACGTTGTAATTATGCAATTGGCCAGAGTGCCCATGATAAGTCAGTTGCAGAGCAGAGGAGAACATCTGATTCTTGGCATTTCCTCCTGTGCTCCTGCACGGGGAGGCAGGATGGGAAAAGTCCTGATTTTGGGGTACTGAAGGCTCTTTGAAAGGAGTAAAAAATGTCTTAGAAATTAAGCCCCCATTAAGAAATTATGAGGGTGTCATTAGTAGAACTAATTTTTTGAAAGAAATCAGCTACTAAGGGATGTAGCATAAGAGTGGAGAACTGGGGGTCAGGGGCTGCAGACACGCAGAAGGGATGTGATCAATGCATGCAGCAGGAGAATATTCAATAAGGAATGTGGCCAGGTGCACTTGCTCCTAGACCTGTGGGCAAGTATTTAAATGTCAGAACATGAAGGTGAACGTGTGCAGCAGTACACCAGGGCAAAAGATGATTTTGCTGTCATTGTTTTCAACTGACAGTGATTGCTGTTCCCTGGAGTACAGGAGGTGCTTTGTACAATTTAATTCAGAATATAGATTGGATGTCTTAGGTGCTGTGTGTACAGAGGGCAGAACCAAGGCACTCCAGTTGAATTTCTTAGCTGGGGACCTTAAAACTGCTGGTGGTGAGTGCTGGGCTGCCAGAGGAGGAGTTTGGTCTCTCGGGGTGTAGATCAGGGACAGGTGGTGATTTTTTTGTTAATTTATATCATTTTTGCATCCATAGGTTTATCAGGATAATTTGGAATGGTGATTTGATCTCTGTGCATTGATTTCCTCATTTGAAAGGCCTTTGCAGACTGTGCTGTGGCTGGCTCAGGTCAGCTGCATTCAGCTGCCGAGGGTGAGCTCTGTGTGTGCAGTCTGCAGGGTCTGCCTGCAGTGCCTTTTCTCATTTGGGCTAAAAACCTGAGACTTTGAGCAGTGCAAAGATTCTGGCCCTTGCTCTACAGACAAGTGTGTGATTTGTCTAATAAGAATTCACTGATTAATCCAGAAGTCCTTTGAGATTATTGGAATTAGCGATGGCTGTTACTGGCCATTTTTGGTGTCCAGGGATTTACTTAATTGTAGCTGGTGAGGGGCTTCATAAATCTGAAATAAATCACTCTTCAGATGCCCAGAATGTTAGAATTGTGTAAAAATATTTTCTAGGCAATGGAAGAAAAATATTTTAAAACACGGGAAGTAACTCAGGAACAAGATCTGTAAAATGTTGAATTTATTTCGGAGCTGTTGCAGGCTGAGCAGAATCTGAGGACAGTGAAACAGTAATAAACCACGGTGTGGTGGCCCACATTTTCCAGCAGAGGCTCGATGTGTGTGCACCGTCCTGCATCAGCCCAAATCAGACTCTGAGGTGCCAGGCTGGGATGGAGAAGCGTTCCCACTGCCCCAGCAGGGTTCCGTGTGCCCGGCATGGCCAGAGAACGACCCGGGGCTGCCCGTTCTGTGCCTTCGCCGTCCCCCCAGGGCTGTGCAGCCCTTGGCAGTCAGCCCGGTGTCCCCTGTGGCACAGCCCGTGTCCCCTGTGGCCCGGCCCTGTGTCCCCTGTGGCCCAGCCCGTGTCCCCTGTGGCCCAGCCCCGTGTGCCCTGTGGCACAGCCCGTGTCCCCTGTGGCACAGCCCGGTGTCCCCTGTGGCACAGCCCCGTGTCCCCTGTGGCACAGCCCTGTGTGCCCTGTGGCACAGCCCTGGTGTCCCCTGTGGCCCAGCCCTGTGTCCCCTGTGGCACAGCCCTGGTGTCCCCTGTGGCCCAGCCCGGTGTCCCCTGTGGCAGGCAGCCCCGTGTCCCCTGTGTCCCGGCCCGGTGTCCCCTGTGGCACAGCCCGTGTCCCCTGTGGCACAGCCCTGGTGTCCCCTGTGGCCCAGCCCTGTGTGCAGCATGCACAGCCCATGTCCCCTGTGGCACAGCCCGTGTCCCCTGTGGC
>VXBN01003318.1:1243824-1294021 GCA_013397395.1 Sinosuthora webbiana | reverse complement strand
GTGTCCCCTGTGGCACTGCCCCGTGTCCCCTGTGGCACAGCCCCGTGTCCCCTGTGGCCCAGCCCGTGTGTCCTGTGGCCCAGCCCGTGTCCCCTGTGGCACAGCCCGGTGTCCCCTGTGGCCCAGCCCGGTGTGCCCTGTGGCACAGCCCGTGTCCCCTGTGGCACAGCCCGGTGTGCCCTGTGGCCCAGCCCGTGTCCCCTGTGGCCCGGCCTGTGTCCCCTGTGGCCCAGCCCGTGTGCCCTGTGGCCCAGCCCGTGTCCCCTGTGGCCTGGCCCGTGTGCCCTGTGGCACAGCCCTGTGTGCCCTGTGGCCCGGCCCGTGTGCCCTGTGGCACAGCCTCAGAGCTGCCCTTGGCTCGGGTGGGAGCAGAGGGAGCACGGCCCTTCCCGTGGCCGGGCCAAGTGTGCCTGAGTCCCAGGGAGGGCCGGCAGCCAGGGCTCTCCTCACAAAGGCAGGGAGCTGAATTCATTTCGTTCTTAAAGGAGTGTTTAGCTCCCGGGTTGGAAGGGCCCAGAGAAATCTGATACAACCTGACTGGAGTCTATTCAGAAACTGAATAAGACTTGAAATGTGCTAAAGTCTTTGTACTTTGAGCTGTAATGATGATGCTGATGAGCAGAATTGAATTAAAGATAATAAAGGAGAGAGCTGTCTCCCCCTGGTTTCTCTAGAATCTCTAGAAATGTCTGCATCTAGATTATTTCAGGTTTTGTTTTGTTTCCCTGTGGTATCGTACTCTCTTTAATAAATAATTTGTGGTTCTTTGTGACAATTTTTCTTTACTCCTGAAGGGAGGAGATCCAGTTTCAAATCCCTTTTGGCTTTGAGGTGTGTGGTTGCAAACAGCTTCTACCATGTCTCATCTTAACATTTCCTCCTGTTCAGAGTTGTGCCTGCACCCTGGCAAACGTTTACTCAATGCAAGGTAAATATTTTCTCTCTTCTGGTACATGATGGCTTTATTATTTTATTTTGTTTCTGATAATAAATAAAAGCCGTTTGAACTCAAGAAATTTTGTATTTTGCGAAAAACCGTTCATCTCTTAAAATCGAGTGGATACTTTCATTCAGGCATAAAGACTAAACAAACAGGGTGGAAAGTTCCCAGTAGTGGATCCTTGGCTGCTTTTCCCCTGTAGCTGTCTCCTGTCCTAGGTCTGTGTGTCTCAGTGGTGGGGTGGATCTCGAGTCTGCCAAGACTGGGGAGTGAGAGAAACTTTTCCGTGCTGTAACTTGTTTCCCTGGGGACAGGGGCACTCTAATGGTGCCTGCTGTTGACAGAAGGTCTGAGGATGGTGCTGGCTGCTCTGTCATGACGTGTAGTCCTGCAGAGTGAGGGCAGTGACCTGGCCCATGGAGGAGACAGTATTGCATTGCTGTCTGTGGCAGTCAGAAATCACCTGGAGTCTCGTCTCACAATTAGGTGACAATTTGGTGTGTTGATCACTGTCTTCCCCTGGGACATGCCTGCATCCTTCTGTGAAGTTGTCCTTTCTGCATGTCTCTGCTGCCATTAGTGACCACCAGGAAGGGCTGAAGGCTGATGCTCTCTGAAGAAATCCCTTGGGAGTCCTCCATGGGGTTGTTTTCATGGTCCTTTCTCCTGGTGTGTGACCCAGACAGTGCTGGTGACTAGTGAGGTGTGCATGGACATGTCACGTTCCAGGGAATGTGGCTCATGGCTCCTTTTCTGTCTGAGTAGATGCCCTTTGTGGGCTCTGAGGCATCAGCTGGTGAATGGAATGGGACACAGGCTTTCCATACTTGCTTTTCTTGGAAAAAGAAAAGGCATCTTGGTGTTGCTGTGAGCTGCTGGGCAGGACTTTGCTACCTCAGGGCTGGGCAGGGAAAAGCATCTGCCTAGGGCTGTAAATTAGGGAGGAGCTGACAAAATGAAGCCAGTAGCAGAGCAACTTCTTGTGTAGCAGCTGTTAGAGTGGCTGAAGGGACAAGGGCTGATGTAGGTCTGCAGCCAGGAAGGGCCTGTGGGGCTGTGCTGTGTCCCCAGTCCTGCCTGTGGCTGCCTACAGCCTTGCCCTGCTTAGGAGAGACAGAAGGATGATGGGCAGCCCTTGGGTGGGGTGGGCCCCGTGTCTGACAGGGTCCCTGCAGTGACCCTGAGCCCACCCTGGGGTCCCTGCAGTGACCCTGAGCCCGCCCTGGGGTCCCTGCAGTGACCCAAACCCCACCCTGGGGTCCCTGCAGTGACCCTGAGCCCACCCTGGGGTCCCTGCAGTGACCCAAACCCCATCCTGGGGTCCCTGCAGTGACCCTGAGCCCACCCTGGGGTCCCTGCAGTGACCCTGAGCCCGCCCTGGGGTCCCTGCAGTGACCCAAACCCCACCCTGGGGTCCCTGCAGTGACCCTGAGCCCACCCTGGGGTCCCTGCAGTGACCCAAACCCCATCCTGGGGTCCCTGCAGTGACCCTGAGCCCACCCTGGGGTCCCTGCAGTGACCCTGAGCCCGCCCTGGGGTCCCTGCAGTGACCCAAACCCCACCCTGGGGTCCCTGCAGTGACCCTGAGCCCACCCTGGGGTCCCTGCAGTGACCCAAACCCCATCCTGGGGTCCCTGCAGTGACCCTGAGCCCACCCTGGGGTCCCTGCAGTGACCCTGAGCCCGCCCTGGGGTCCCTGCAGTGACCCAAACCCCACCCTGGGGTCCCTGCAGTGACCCAAACCCCATCCTGGGGTCCCTGCAGTGACCCTGAGCCCACCCTGGGGTCCCTGCAGTGACCCTGAGCCCGCCCTGGGGTCCCTGCAGTGACTCAAACCCCACCCTGGGGTCCCTGCAGTGGCCCTGACCCACCTGCTGAGCAGAGACACCCCCTGAGCACTGCTGTGTGTGCTGGAGGCCTCAGACGTTCCCAGACTCCGTTCAGTCTCTGCAGAGCTGCTACAGCTCAAAGATGCTCATCACATCTTTGGCTCCAAGGATTTCTTTAAAGGCCCCAGAGGTAAATGCAGGGCCAGGAATTAACCTCACTGAGAATAAGTTCACTCAGTGATGATAGATCATAGTCTTTGTGGCCTGTAATTTAGTGTGGCTTTTAATTGGTTTCGTGTATTCTGTGGTCTTCCGTTTCTGTTACAGTTTTTTAATCAAAACCTCTTTTTTTGAGGCCTTGGCAGGGACATAAGTTTCTACAAGAATGATAATATTTCTTTATCCAATGTGTTTATCATTTCATGTTTGCACAGTCCTGCTGCCAAGCAGTGGATGGCTCTGTCTGTCAGCTTCTGTCAAGCTAAAGTGATAATACCTCTGATTTTCTGAGGGTTTTTTTTATCAACAGCTTGTATTTGCCCACTGATCTCAGAACATTTTTTTTTTTATTCTACATCTTCAGCATTCAGTGGCATTTCTCCCATCTAAGATTGCCTCTTATCACTGCAGCTGGCTCTCCAATGCAGCTGGAATCAGCTTCGTCTTTGATTTAATGGCAGAGCAGCAATCGTAGCTGTAGGATGGCTGGCAGCCTCTCGTGCAGAGCCTGGCTGTGGAGAGCGTGCTGAGGGTTTGTTGCAGAGATCCTTCTTTCTGCAGATCCTCCTCAGGCCCTGCATTCACTCCTGTTACTCATGTTCTGGAGGAACAGCACTGTGAAGGGATTCTGTTTTCTCTGTTCACCCCATTGCTCCCCTTCAGTCACACACGGACATGGTCACACAGCTTTGCAACCAGGGCATTTCATCTTTGCTTTGTGATTTTGCCTAAGCAGTAGTGCCTTTAGACAGGTTCATTTTGCCTGAGATCAGACAATCTATCAGCTCTTCTGGGTTGGGTTTTTTTTTAGATACTGACCCTGGCAACAGTTTCTTGTTCATTTCTCATCATGTTCTGCCACTTAGTAAAATTATTTTACCTCCAGTTTTCTCATCTTCTCCTTCTCAAGGACAGATCAGTGTAAAGGCTCTGTTCCCCCTTCTGTTGACCTTTTATTCCTTGCAATCCAGCATTTCCAGAGGTTTGGTGTCCCCCCAGCACTTCCTGTTTTCTCAGCTCATTGGAGGTGTTTTGTTGTTCTTTTTCTCCACTTGCTCTCCAGTGTTGACACCGCATTGCATGTGCTGTGTGCTGACCAACGACATGATTGCTGAGAGGTTTCTGAAACTAACCTGGCTCTTTATGAGGTTCTTTAAAGTCTCATAGATGTGGCGAAATAGAAGCAACCTCTTACCTACATCAACAGCAAGGGAAAGAGCCAAACTCCTCATAGAACGGGAAAGAACACACAAAGACACTGAGTAACTCCTCTGAGGTTATTTGAAGTCTGTGGCAGGTGTCCCATGTCCCCTCAGCACATGGCTCTGCCTGTCAATATGTTGTGCAAGGAAACCAAACAAGAGGCAGATCCCTGGTGAAGACCAGCTCCAGGCACTGCTCTGTCACAGGGCAGAGCTGAGGGTGCTGTGAGCCTGGTACTTCTGTACTTCTTCTACTGGAACTTCTGGAATGGGGCTGGGAAGGAGTCTGCCTGTGCTTTTCACTGTGGATGTGGGCACCTGGTAGCCAGGTACCCATCTGAGGTGGCAGGTTTTGCTGAGGAGCAGCAGATTGTGCTCGTGGAAATGTTCCAATAACCAGCTGGAGGTTGTCCATGCTGGGAGTGGGACACACAGGCCTGTTGGACGTTCCAGCTGTGGTTCCATGTGAAGCAAGCACTGAGAGCTCTCACCCTGTGCGTGGGACAGCAGTGACCAGACCCTTTGCCCTTGTGTGTATTGACTTAGAGGGGCTGCTAAGGTTTTCTTGGGCAACTTCTCTCCTTGGGTGCTGCTCCTCCCTATTTCTCAGCCTCCTTTTCTTCTTCTAGAACATGTAACAATGCAGCCATCATTCTGTGCCTCATAAAATCCTCAATTAATGTACGTCAGTTTTCTTTAAAGCCTGAAGCTGTAAATAGTAAGTAGGGGTGTCAGACAGTAGTAGACTTCAGCCAGCAGCAGAGTAGATGTTGATGGGCTCTTTTAAGAACAAGTTTCTTTGCAAAGCTTTCACGCCATGAATCTGATGTGTGTGTGCCACAGGGAATCTGTTTTGGGTCCTGTTGTTGTCCTCTTTCCTCTTCCCTTGCTCTTTTATTTGTTTACTTGTTCCTGTGCGTTTTGATGGTTTCTTATTTTTGGTGCCACCTTTGACCTGACACAAGACTGCATTAGTGTCAGCTGCTGCTCTGGGAGTTGGTACTTTTGTAGGGATTTGCAGGAGGATCTGAGGCTGCTTCAGGAGCACTGAGCAGTGGAGGCAGTTCCCTTTTACAGGAGCTGTTGCAGATGGCTCCACACGGTTTGGACAGAGATCTTGTGATGAGAGTACCCTGATGTGTTGGGAATGGAAATGTCTTGGCTCTCGTCTGTTTATTTTAAAAACTTTGTGTCCTTTTGCACCAGTGACTTGGAGAAGTGCTCCCACATTCTGCAGACAAACTGTCTGTGGTTCTACAGAGAAGTTCAGTGGTTTGTCCTAGCAAAGATTTCCAGGAAACAGGGATGAATCCCACAAGTGTGAATCCCAGCCTGTTGTTCTAAGTAGGATTTGCAGCACGTGCAATTTCCAAAACCAGAATAGCCCCTGCTGGCTCAGGTGTTCTCCCATACAGGGACTGAGGCTGAGGGGTCCTGGATGCCACCACCCTTGGGGGCTTCTTGTCCCATTCCAAGTCCAGTGTCCCTACCTTGGTGGTTGCAGACCCTCTGCAGGAGGCTGTGGCCAAGTATCTAATGTAACAAGTAATATATCAAATCTATCAATCTAATAGAACAAGTATCATACAGGAGGAGTTGTGAGTAGCTCCCCAAACACCTTTATTTTTTCATTTAGGTCATAGGAGGACAGTGAGCTGTTTCCCTGCTGTAAAGTGAAGTCAGGCAGGAAGGAATCTCCACTGCTCCACTACTCTGGAGCAGAAGATTATTTTTTGAGCAATGAGGCGTTAAATGCTGAATCCCTGATTAAGCAGTTTAAAAATATCATACCATTGTGGTAGCTGAGAAAAAACCCCAGATTTTCTGTGTGGATCTTGTTTTGCTTTCTGCACATAGGTGTCATTTCTCCCCTGACCTATTTAAGAATAGCATTTGTACATTTGCTCTCCTAATCTTCCCATCCTGCTGCTCTGAAGCCAAGGTCTTGCTGGCAACTGGAAATGAGTAAGTGCCTGCAACAACTGCTCCACTCCCCCCTGTGCCTGCTCCAGATCCATAATACCCCCAAGGTAGAGAGGCCATTATGCACAATCAGATCACTGACATAGCAGGTGAATATTAGATAGATGAAGTTAGTCAGCTGTAAATAAAAGGCCTGGCAAAGAATAAAAGGCAAAACGTTGTCCCTGAGGAAGTAAATGGGGATATGATGCCTCCCTGCCCTAGTGCCCTAAAGAGTTGATGCAAGATATGGACCATGTTCACCTCCCACATGGAAGGGACGTGGCAGCCTGGGCTTTGCCCTTTCCTTCCTTGGAGGTAGGAGCTGTGTCCTTCCAAACATGCCACAATGCCTTGGGAAGACTGGGACAGCAAATCTAGTGGTGTGGTGTTGGTCTCTGTCTCTGCTCGTGGGATTTGGAAGTTTCAAGTCCATCCCATGCTCTCCTTATTAGTGGTCTTTATCCAGCCCCAGTAGGTATATCCAGAGGATTCCCTGTGCTTTATTTTTGCTTCTTGCAGTGTGGTTTGTCTCCCAACTCTGCCTGGCAGTCGTGGGGTGGCCTTGAGTTCAGTCCTTTACATGTCAGATTGATCCTCTGGTACAGGATTTAGTGTTCACTACAGCGAGTTTCTCAGCTAAGGATTGCAAAGGCAAAATGAGCTAAGAGGTGACTAGAAGGTGCTAGAAATGGCACCTGTCTCTAAGTTTGAATTAGTCCATTTTATTGCTGCTTCCTTGTCTCCTGCAGAGCTCTGATTGTTGGCTTGGCCTGCACGTGTCTGCTGAGCCATGCGCCCTGTAGCTACAGTCAGGACAGGCTGCCTTCTCTCCTGTTGCCTTCCTGGGGGGCTGCACACATCCCGAGGCACAACCAGCTCTTGCCCTGCCTCTGGGGACCCTGGCAGGGAAAAGGGCTCTGTGTCTGGTGAGCCCTGTCAGTGTGGGCTCAGTGGTGCCAGCCTGGGGGTTCAGTCAGTCGTGTTTGTCAGGGCACACCTTCTGGGAGTGTGTCAGGCAGAGAACAAACTGTGGGAAAGCAGAGAAAGCAACAACACCTGCAGAGAAACCAGGGAAAACTGGTCCTTTATTCTTTGTTACCCTTCCTCCTTCTTCCAAACTTGGATTTTTAAATTTTTTTTAAAATGTAAACAAAATGAAAAGCATCATAGGCGAGATGCCCAGTGGTTCCAGCAGCCTGTTCCAGAGCCTTCCTGTGGCAAGGGATTGCTGCCTGTCAGGTGGGCTGGAATCAGACTGATCCATTTTAATTATCTGTGGCTTGCACTAAGGGCTGGCATCTCATCCCTGATCTTGGGCAGTGCCTCAGGATTAGCTCCAAGTTGCTGGTTCAAATTAGAGCTCAAACAGTTTGTCTTGGTTGTTTTTAATCTGAATGAAGGTAATGAAATTTTTATTGGAGCGGTTGCAGAGGTAGGTGTCTCTGTTAAGGAGCTTTTCTTTGTTTACATTTGAGTCCTCCTGGAGAACAAAAGTGAACCTGAGGCCTAAGCTCTGAACTAGGAATAATAAGGTCCGTATGGAAGATTATTTCAGTCTATCTGCAATGGTTTAAATCCACTATTCATTTCACACAGCCTCTGTTATGTGTAGACAAGGGCAAAGGATGCAGTCCTGTGGAATGTGGGATATTTGAGAGGCACACTTGATTTTGAGACGTCTTTTCCAGCTTTGTGGAGCCCTTCAGCTGTGTAAATAAAAAGCAAAACAGGGAGTGGATTTCTTTTTGTTTTCCTCTTGCATATAAATGCCTTTTCTCGGTACTTTTTCATAGTTTCATATCTATCCCAGAGAAGTGTTTCCCACTACATGAAAAGAAGAAAATGGTGGCATCCTTCACTTTTTTCTCCTTTAGCTGCTTCTGGAGTGTCCATTGCCCTGTCAGTCTTGGCCTATCTCCAGATTCAGTAGCTTAGAGCACAACTTTTTTGTTTCAAGCCATGATTCAAAACCACATGACAGAAATCCCCATGTAGCAGTCTGGGTTTGGCTATGAGTGGGTGCAGGTGCTGGTGGCTCTTCCCAAGGCAGTCAGGAGAGTGGAAGTTCTCCCCTTGCCCTCTCTCATCCCTGTGATCCAGCTGGCTTTTCTGCATCGTCAGGGTATCTCCATAACCTTTGTCACATTAAGTAAAGTCACTTTTTCTATGACAATAGTCACCACTTCACGATGTTGTGAGGTGCTCCCTTCATGTCACCTGTAGGAATGTATTTCCTTTCCTTGCTGTGCTGAGGTGTAATTTCTGAATGCCTGGACAAGCTTTAGTGGGGAAAGCTGTTTCCCTGCTGCTCACCCTCTGTACACACACACTTCTTCCCCTCCCAGGTCATGGAGCCATCCCAAAGCTCCAGTGGTTTAGTGAGTGGCCAGGATTCCAGCAGGAGCACAATTTGAATGGATTGCTTTTGTTTGGATGTGATCAAAAAACACCCACAAAGAAAATAAGCTGTGCCAGGGGTGTTCTCCAGCGGGGTGGAGAGGAACTCTCTGGTTTTTCTTTCACAGTGTCCTGCAGCGATGCTGGAGCCACAGCACCCTTGTTCATGTTATCTCACACTGAGCACAGCCCTTAAATATACATCTAACTTTAAACATCGCTGGCTTTACTATGCAAAAGTAATTCTGCTTTGCTTTTTTGGGGCCACAGCCTGAACAGCCACCTTTGTATGGAAGGGGAAAGTGAGAAAAAAAGCTGGGCTAGTCCCAGTACTACCTGCACTTGGAAAAGCAAAGCTGTGTGAGGAGCTGTGGAGCCTTTGCAGTGGGAGCAGGCACAGGGGCCTGGGAGTCTGCAGAGCAGCAGTTTCACCGTGTGGGAAGGGGCTCCTGAAGTGGGTGCACCGAGAGGTGTTCAGAGATGAAAGCCAGATGTGTGAAGTGGTGCCTGTGGTTGCTTTGGCAGCGGGCAGAGGAAGAGCTGAAGAGTTGTGGAAAGAAATGCAGATAGGTAGGTTGTGTGTTGGGAAAGGGGAGATGGATCCTTGGAGGCCATGAACTGAGAAATGCTGTCAGATGCTGATTAAGCAAGGGGGAAAGTGTATTTTCAGGTTGTTTCCATCAGTTGTGGCAAGCTCCCCTGCTTCATTCCCAACTCCTGGCATTTAAACTGGGTGATTCAAGGTCCAGACAAAGCACATAATAATTCAAATTTGAAGAAATATTTAGTCAAAACCATTAAATTCCCAGCTACTGCATGAATATACCTTCTATATTCATTGACATTCTGTATTCATTATTGCTGCAAGTGCACTGTCAAGAGGGAATTTTAAACCAATATTAGTAAGTCACTATGTAAAACTCCTAATGCTGCAATTCCTAACAGAAGGTTGTTTATCCCATCTCAGAATGGATGTTTCCATTTCAAGGACTTGGGACCAAGGTAGTTTTACTGGGATACAACCTGAATTCAAAATATCCCCTCCACACAGAGAGCTTCTTATGAACAGCTAGTTCAGAGGCCAAAAGTTGCTTGTAACAAGTCCAGAGGATAACTTCAGAATAAATGAATATATTGGAGGAAATCATAAGCTGCTTACAGGGTGTTTGCAAGCAGGAACAGAGAGTACATTCATCAAAGAAATTACTCAGTTTGAATAATTTGTTCAGCTCAGAGCGTGTTTACCTGGCTGTGAGGGGAATGGGGAAGTTTAACTGGCAAATGTTTGTATTTTATATTGTGCTTTGAGACACTTGTGTGAGAGGCAGCATGAAAGGGAAGCCTTCCTGTTGTTTGTGGGGGTCATAATTCCTTCTGTAGGTGGTGTGGGTGCAGCCTTTTCTGCAGGGTTGTGTAAAGAGGGGATGCAGGGGTTGTTTTGCAACACGTGCGTGTGGGGGAGGTCCTAGAAAAGGGGTCTTCACTCCAAAGGGCACCTGGCTGCACACCTGCCTGGCACCCAAGGGTGGGAGCAGCTGAGCTCAGACTGCCCCGGGGCTGCTACAGACCCTGAGCACCCACACAGGGTTGTCTCTGCTTCAGCTGATGCTGAATATGCCCATTTTTTATCAAAAAGGCCTCAGTATTGTATTTTAACTTGGTAAACGTCTTCCACAAAAGCAGTGAGAGCGTGAGTGTATCTGTTCCGTCCATCTCACTGTCTGCTCTTGAAAGGAGCTGTAAGAAAACTGCAAGTAAACATGCAGATGTGGAGGAGCAGATACTGGTCTGGACTGGGCTGGGAAGTCCTGAGCAGAGTGTCTCAGTACTCAATATCTAGAGAGAATCCTTCTCACTTACATCACCATTGATTTTGGAAATGGAGAACTGTCACTGGGAGCAAAATTTGGCCCCTACAGCTGAGTAATAAATATCTTTGTGCAGGAAGTATATTTATAAACAAAGAGTGAGCCTTGGGTCTTCGAGTTACATTTGCAAAGCTACTGCCTGAAAATTGGCACGGCTCCTTCCAGTCCAGTGATCTTGGAGACAGTTTTGCTGCATCACAAGCTGCAATAGTATCTCTGAGGCTTTGAAAGTGAACACCAGTGTCTCTGCAAACAGGGTACTGGTTGTGAGTTTTAATTGGAACCAGTCATGTTTGAATGGTGCAGACTTTGAAATAGCAGGGCTAACCTGAGAGAGCTGCTCAGGATCTATCCAGTGTTCCCCAGATACACAGGGGTGAAGAGCTCACTGAGATCAAGGCCCAGCATGAGACTCTGCTCTGAACTTGAACCGAATTCAACAAATCTTTTGTGTGTATATTGTGTTTTGAAGACATTTGAGTGCTTCAAAATATCTTCCTTCCTCTCCTCCTTAGCTTGTCAAGGACTAAATGCAGAAATATTACAAGGCTTCTGCAAAGGGGGAATTGAGTCACAGAGAAGCTGAATGCCAAGTGTTTAAACTCAATGTTTGTCTTCTCACTTAACAAAACTGGTGATTGGAAGAGGCAAGGAGGAAGGAAATGGATGTTGGATCATCTTCTATAACCCTGTAATAGTTATGTGGAAGCAACTGACCTGGCTGAGAACTTAATTTTAGCTTTTGCCACTTGGCTGGGAAGCTCCAGCTCACACACTCAAATACACTGTTGTATTTTGGTACAACAGTCTGTCTCCTTAAAAGCTTCCTTAAAAGCTTAAGACTAGCAGGACCAAGGATTGTTTTAATGACAGGAAAACCTGGCCCCAAAATAAAGTATAACTTGAGCTGTCTGCTGTTGACACTTCTCTGCAATGTAAACCTGAGAGTTTTCCCAGCTGAATACATCTTATTGCCCCTCCATTCATTGCAGGTTTGGAGTAAATTTTGGAGTAAATCAGTACAAAACACTTAAAATACGATATGTGATAGTCAATGTTCTTTTGTCATGATGCAGTGGTACATGGAAAATCTCTAAATTAGAATGAATGGAAGAGCAGATAGATTCCTCTCTCTGATCAGGAAAACCATAAATTTTAAGTCTCTTGGTGTGTATTGCTTTGTGGTTTGTTTTAGTCTTGATTTAGACCAGCTTTAGAGAGTTAATATCAACCGTTAAACCTTCTGGACTATCTTCCCCCCTCTTTTTTTTTTTCTTCTTTTTTCTGGTTGAGAAGTGAATAAAAGAGCTTTGTACAGTTCTTGAAACTGAGCCTGAAACAGCTCTGAACAAAATATAGTGTTCCTTTCAAAAATCTTGGAAATAATTACATCATAGGCAAATTGGGCCAGAAACCATTAATAGTATTCTTTGTGGGATGAAATCCCATGGGAGGACCCGTTTCAGCAGCCTGGCATTGTTTACAAATAGATGCAGTGGCAGGTACAGTTGTCCCGTTGTGAGGGGCAGCTGGAAGTGTGGCCTAGAATGGACTTCCCAAAATAACTGCCTTGCTTTTGATAACCAGCTGAAAACGTGCCTTGGTGCTGCTGTGGTCAGCTTCACTCTCATCATCCTGGGAGGGAAGGCTGTGCTTGGCACTGGGAGACTTCAAAAACTCAAAACTGGAAAAAGGTGGCTTAAAGAGAAAATAAAAGCCTGGCTTGCATAAGCTCTTGGTCTTTTAGAATTGCTGGAGGAACAGAGTTATGTCTCTGCTGGGCTTTGTAAGCCAGGAGCTCTGCACACAAACCTGGGCTTCCCCTTCACCAGGATAAAAACCCACACCACGTGTGGATCTCCCTGTTACCTTACAGTAGTTCTCATTACTGCCTCCCCCCCACCCTCCTTACTAGAAAACCTTCTGCATTTCAGGATGGAAATCACAAAGATTAGTAATATTAACTGTTTGACCTCAATCTTCAGAAGCATTTAGTTCTCTAGGTAAGTAGGCTAGCCTGTACTTGAAAGACTGGCACAGGCTCTGGTCTGGGCACGATTACAGCTGTTCCTGGGTGATACAAAACACGTGACGGGTGCAAAATTATATCCTGTGTGATACAACAGCTAAATAGAAGTAGATTTTAATTGGAGTAATTTACTACATTTAATGTCGGAGTAATGCTAACTTACGTTTTCTTACTTCAGTGTTCTCTCAATGCTAAGCTCTGTTGAGATGAATTTCTGTGACATTGAAGTGTGCAGCCTCGGCAGGCTCCCTTGACGGGCAGGTTGTGTGTTGTGCCGTGCAGGACGCTGTGAGGGCTGCTGAAGATGTCCGATAGTCTGGATATTGAAGAGAAACCTCCAGCTCCGCCGTTGAGAATGAACAGCAACAACCGCGACTCCTCAGCCCTGAACCACAGCTCCAAGCCGCTCCCCATGGCCCCCGAGGAGAAGAACAAGAAAGCCAGGCTGCGCTCCATCTTCCCTGGAGGAGGGGATAAAAGTAAAGTATCAGCGGGGGGGGCTTGGGGGGCTCCTGCTCTGGCCTTGCTGGTGGTCACTGGTTTTTCTGTTTGCTTTCTGCCGCTGTTTTCTTTCTGTTTCAGTCTTGAAACCGTGGCACCAAAGCCTTCTGTTCCAATTACTCCAGAAACACATTTCAGAAGAGGAGGAGGTGTTCAGTCAGTTACTTTCTTGTCTAGGAAAAGACACTAAAATATGCACACATTGTGCAGCTTGCCTTTTAAAAATAACTTGATAGTTAAGCCGGGGAATCCTTTCCTTTGGGTTTTGCTTGGCATTAGCAGTAAATACAGCCCCCCTCTTGTGTCCTTGTGAAAACACGTTCACAGAAATGAGAGGGCAGCATGCCTGACACTTTGGGGTTTTTTAATGCACTTACATTCCAGGAGCAGCACCAAGGCTCTTCTTGCTTGTTCCTTTTGCAATGAAAGCAGACACAGAATGGCTTGGTTTATAACCTGCTAGGTGTGGATGCAGCCAGAGAGTCTTTTAAACATGCAGCAACCAGCATTTCATTTGCATCCTTTGGCATGCATTTGTGGAGTGTGTTTTGAGTTAGCATGTTTACAGGTTTGCATGAAGGGATCTTCTTTATTTCTAGTGCCGTGGGAACTGCTGGGCTGCACCTGCAAGGCTGATGTCACTGCAAGGTTATCTTTGAAAGGCTGGGGTCACTAGGGGATGTTCCTGATGATGGAAACAAAGCAAATGTCAATCTGTCTTTAAGAAGGAGGATCTGGGAAAGTGTAGGCCAGCCAGTCTCACCTTGGTCCTTGGGAAGGTGGTAGAGAAAATCCTGCTGGAAAGCATTTCCATGGAAATGAAGGATAAGAACGTGGTCAGGAATAGTCAGCATGGATTTGTGGAGGGGAATTCATGCTGAACTGTACTGACAGCCTCTTACCTTGAGGTGACAGGCTCGGTGGTGCAGGGAGAGCAGTGGCTGTTACTTGTGCTTTAGTGAGGTGTTCAGCAGAGCTTCCCACAGCACCCTCACAGACAGCCTGGTGCAGTGCAGTGTAGAGAAGTGTACACTGAGGTAGAATGAAAACTGGCTGAGATGCTGGCCTCACAGGTTGTGGTCAGCAGCATCAAGTCCAGCTGCATTTCAGGAGTGATTCTGACTTCAGTGTCCATCAGTGTCTCTCCAAGGAGAGCTCACATCTCTGGACCTGTGCTCATTCCCTTGGAGCTCCAGCCTCCCTGTGCTGCTTGCCTGTGCCATTCCTGAGGCTTCATGAGGTTGTGTGGAGCAGCTGGAGATGGTCTGGCATTCAAAACTCCTCACAGGCAGCAGAAGGCACAGGGGCAGTCCCGGTTCTCCCCTCAGCCACGGGCAATCCTGGTGACTTCTCTGATGTGAAGAAAATGGCCCCATTTCTTAGGCACACCTGGCTGGTTCACCCTGCAGATTGTTCCCCCAAATATCCCCTTCTGGGAACAAAATTAGTTTTGAATCGATTCTTTTTAAAGGCCAAAATGAAAGCTTCTCCCAGCTTGTTTAATTCCTGGAAAGCCTTGGATGAGTTCTTCCCCTAAGTGCCAGCAGGATGGTATTATCCCTTTCCAAGGAAGCATTTCTTCAGTAGGAGGTGGTGTGTAAAATGCATGCAGAAAAGGGGAGACCCAGAAACAGCCCCTCCTGGAAATGATCAGTGACATTAAAAATGTAATTAACTACCAGTCAGAGCAATCTCAGGGAACATACAAGCGTCACGATTTTAAATGTGACCGTGAGGAAAAGTCAGGTAAGATTTATAGCTTCGTTTTGTTGGGTGAAATAATAAGTGCAGGAAGATTAGCTTGACTGGCCAAATCCCTTGAGGTGGTTTCACTGCAGGGTTGGTTTGTGGGTCACGGTATCAGCTGGCCTGTGTGTGCTTCACAGACTCTGTGACACATTTTTGAGACTCCTGCTTATAAAACAGAAGGTGATGGATACATCTCCTCTCACCTGGTACAGTGTTTTGCAGCATCACAATGTTAAATCTGTAGTTCATCACTGGTGCAAGTCAATAGGTTGTGAAGAAAACACCAAGGCAGGGTATTTCTGCCTGAACCTGCAGGAGCTTTGTTGTCTTCCATCTGCTCAGCAGACAGGAGGATGTGAGGAGGGATGGTGTGGAGGCCCTGGTGGCTAACTCTGTGCAGCAGGAGTGTATTGTGAGGGGCATTTCCATGGAAATGAAATAGGAATGTTCAGTCCAAACCCCTTGCATCCAGTCAGTCAGGTGCTTCAAAGAAAATTGTGCCTTTTCGTAGGATTTTGCCAGCCTGCATGAAATGGAAATGATTTGATTTGCAGAGCCCAGACAGAAACATCAAAGTTTTTACACTTGGGAGAGGTGAGGGTGTAGTAAAGAGATGTTTAATTCTGTATTGCATTTGTAGTTTGTCAGCATTTGAACCATTTACATCACAGGTCCATGAAGCAAATGAGGCAGATCTTGGGGAATGAGCTGGAGCATTTGTCCTCCTGCAGGAGAATCCTGGAATGGACAAGAGCTGCTTTTGAAAGAACATTTTTATATAATCCCTCATTTCACTTCTGGATTTGACTGCTGCTTTGAACTGAATTTGATAGTCCTTAAATCTAATTTTCACTGCATTAGCTTGCAAATGATGAGGTAGAAGAAGCCAGTTTTGTTATCTACACACAGATGACATCTTCTAGCTGGCAGTGTCTGTCCTGAAAATTAAACAACATCATCTTGGTGATAAAAGAAGGGGAAAGCCTTTGCTTTTGTATTTGATATATTGCTGCCGTCTTTACAGAATGCTAAATGAAAATATTTCACCAATGAACAATGTGTAGCAATGTGCAGCACAGACAAAAGATGACAATTATTTAATGATGATAAATGCAGCAATGCAGAGAAAGGATTAGAAGCATTCAAAACTTGGCTGGTTTTGAAATGGATTCAAACCATGCTGGAGACCAGACACACATGGCCTGTCCTGTGTGATTTACTTCTGCAGGAGCCCACAAAGTCAAGCAGGAGTTAGTTTCTAGATACAGAAGCTCAATGAGAAAAAAGAATTGAAAATAGAAATCCTACTGGTTAGAGATAGCCCAAGAAGGCTACTTCATCAACAGCTTGCTTTGGCAGCAGTCACATTGGCTGGAAGAAAAACAAAATAAAATAGCACCTTGTAGACCTTCCCTGAAGGGTTGAGAGGCTGGCACTGTGTTAACCTGGGTCTGTTTCTCAAGTTGGATGGATGTTAATTGATTTGTTTTCCACTTTGAAAACACTGTTTTGAGCAACACCTAATTGTTAAAAAGTTAATAAATGAAAAGCTGCTCTGAAAATAAGTGCTTGTTAACATTTTGCCTCTAGCCAACAAGAAGAAAGAGAAGGAACGTCCTGAGATCTCTCTCCCTTCAGACTTTGAACACACCATTCATGTGGGATTTGATGCAGTCACTGGAGAATTCACAGTAAGTAACTGCTGTATTTCGTGTTCACCAGAACTTCTGGTGTCTTGGTGGTGAAATAACCTCCTATTGCCAGAAACATCAGATCACAGCAGCCAGGCTGTGCAGAAAGAGACTTTTATTTGTTGGGCTTAAGATTTGGAGTGTTTAACTTGTGATTCAGGCTGCTTTTTTTTTTTTTTCTTCCTTCTCCAAGGATTGTCAGCAGAGTGTCTGTGGGAAATGAGGACTAGGAGGAATGTAGGTGTGTGTTTTTACCAGTCCCCCAAGCTGCCACAAGGGTTGGTTGTTCAGTGTCTTTGGGAAAGCATAAAAAGTCCCCCCTCACATTCATAGTAGACAACCAGCCCCAAGTGCAAAGTCCAGCTGCTCTGCAGATAACCTTTGGAGACATCAAGAAGCTGCAACACTGTGGAAGTCCATGAATTTTAATTTAATACCCTTCAAAATACGTTTATACACTAGGTAGTTGGTGTTTCTTGCCTTTATGTGTTAATAAACAGCTGTCAGCTTTTTGCTTCTTGAATCTCAACAGAGCGTTGGGAAAAACGGATCTGATGGAAGCTCTTTGGAGGGTGCAGGGGGCTTCAGAGCATTTTCCCTCACGTTACTAGTAAGGAGCTGAAACCATTGCTCCTTAAAGCTCAGCTGGCAGTGAGCTAAGGTTTTGTTGAGCTGTGGAGGTGAGAGGGAGCATCAGCAGCTCTGCTGCCACCAGTAGTGCCCCGTGAGCCGTGTAATCACCATCGTGGACTGGCATCCAAACAGGATGGGACAAATCGTTTGCCTGGACAAAGCACGGCTGATTTTCACAATTTGAGCCCTAAATGTGATTCCTTCGTAATTTTGTGTTTTGTTTGCTACTTTTGTTTCACAAAGATGTTTCGGAAAGCTGGAAACTTTCTGTGTCCTAAGGTAGGAGTTGTAACAATAGGAATAACAGTAGAAGAAAAAAGACACATTTAATTACAGCATGTCTTCAAAGGAGTAGTGAAATTGAATTATCCTTAGTAATTAGGAAATACAGCTACATTTAAAATAAGTGGACCAGTTAATTAGGATTTTTAAAATAGATGTCATAAAATCTTCCTTCAAAATTTATTCTGTGCCAAACCCTAGGGCTTGACTAAATGCATATTTAAAAAGCCCAGATGTGGTCATTTTTGATCAGAAACTTTGCATAAAGCTTTGCATAAAGCTTTTAAAATTATGTTTTCCCTGCTGTCTATCCTGATTTTTCCTTTTTTTTCCCCTCTCTTTCTTTCCCTGTAGCCACTTTATTGTTCAGGTTAATCTTCAGTGCCATTCTCTTTACCTTCATATCATATTATGTTACTTTATGCTTTTGTTTCTCTTCTTTTTTGTGTTTGCATCACTTCTTCTTGTCTGTCTTCACCTTCCCACTTCCCTTTCTCTTCCCACTGGATGTTCAGCTGTTCTTTCAGCCTTCTACCTTTATTTCTGTCCTGTGTTTGAGGCTTTTTTCTTCTGACCCCAAGCAAACCCAATGGGTCACACTCGTGTTCTCTCCTAATCTGCCCCTGGTCTGGGTCCTGGTTAGTTCATGTCCCTGCCAGCTGGGACAGAAGGGAGGGATGTCAGGCATGACACACTTCAGTTCTGAGCACAAGCACACACTATCTGTATTTCAGGGATCAGGGTTTGGATCATTCTGAATGTTGTTATTATCTACCAGTGTTTCAAAACAGTCTCTAACATCAGAGATCTTTTGGGGTTTGTAGCTGTCAGATGATGCCAACACAGAGCAAATCCATTCTACATGGCTAAATAGGTCCAGCCTTGTTGCTGTGGCAGAGTTTCTTTTTAAATACCTTTTTCCAAACAGTAGAGATGAGATATCTGCTGTTTTGCAATTACACTTGTTCCTTGAGTGTGGAGGTGCAGCGCTGCAGTCTGAGAAGGCTGGAACCAATTCAGAACTAACCAAAGGACAGGTGACTTCCCACGCCCAGCTTGCTTAGTGCTGTAATCCTCAGTGGGGTCAAACATCAGTCAAAGGAAGGGAATTTTAGCACCATGAAGAGCTAGATGTTGGTCCCAGCTACTCCAGCTGCAGGCATTACCTCACACACCACGTTAGGCATGTGTGGTTTGTCCCAGCCTGGAGAGAAGCTGTGTATCAGCTGGGTAGTGACGTGGTAAGTACACCGTGCAGAGGGACTGCCACTAGCCCCTACCATGTTCTGGTATCCCCACTGTCCAGTGATCATGCTGTCTGCCTCTTTCAAAAGTTTGGAAGTGCCATGGGAGCGTCCACTCAATGTGCAAACGTACGGTGGGGGGGTTTGGTTTGGATTACTGCAGCTGTCATGCCAGTAGTGCCTGCTCTGCTGGTGATGTGCAATGCCTTGGGCCATTTTCTGACACCAAACCATCACCTCCAGCTGCATCCCCTGGTTGCTGTTGGATGCATCCTGGTACATGGTTGCATGAGCTCCTGAGTTCTGGCTTTCAGGCTTGAGCACCAACCTGTGTTGTCTGTCGTGAAGAAATATTCCATCTCCATTTCACTGTGCTTGGAGCAACCACATTTGCTAAGAAACAGGGCTTTTAAAGCAGAGAATAAAATCAGTTGGAAGCTGTTGGGTGGGAGCATCTTGCTAGAGCTTTGTGTTCCTTTATTTGAAAAAAAAGAGTTGCATTTTCTGAATGAAGGACAGCGTGGTTAGCAGGCCTTTGGGGAGTGGTTTTTTTTTTGTAAGGCATGCATGTTTGAAACCATTTCCTCATCCCCAGCCTGGAAGAAAATGTGGTTACCCACCAAACTTTTAAAGCTTCTGGATGATGACATGAGTAAGTGGGAAAAGTTGTGGCTGTAGATCCAAAGAAGTTGCACGTTCCTGATCTAATCAAGCATTTCTTTACAATTGTCCTGATTTTCGGTCTGACACACACAGACTGTTGTGTTGTGGCACTGTACAACCTCCCAGATTTCACAATCTGACTTGGACCATCTGCTCTCTCCACTGGTCAAATGTGATCTTGGGGCTGGAGAACCCCTAAGCCTGGAAAAAGCTTTCATAGAGCCATTCAAAATTGGTAATCTGGCTTCGAAACTAGTCAAACAGCAAAAGCCCAGATCTTTCTCTTTTTTTTTTTTTTTTTTTATTTTAAATTGACATGGAATTTTTCTAGTCAATTGCCGTTAATTCTCAGGAATGTATTTTTATGAGGAGAGAAAAAACTGTTTAAAAGCGAGAGGAGGGGGAATGATGCTTCCAAACTTTGGAACAGTTGTGATTTTTCTGTTTTCCCTAAACCCGCCTTCCTGTAGCCTGTCTGCCACCTGATCTCTAATTTGGTACCCGCCTCGTAACTCCCATTTTCGATGGGACTTGCTCATTCTGGCCCATTGGTTTCCTCCTCCCACCACCTTCTGAGTTTTCCCACCTTCTGTTTTAACTTTCTTTTCTTTCTTTATTTACGTCCATTGCAGCCAGATCTCTATGGCTCACAGATGTGCCCAGGGAGGCTCCCAGAGGTGCGTCACAGGCCCCAAACGCTTCTTTGACATGTCATAGCACTGCAGCTGCAGGTTGATGTGTGTGCAGTAGATTTGTTGCTTGGCTTTTCCCCCCCCCTTTTTTTTTTTTTTTTTTTTCATCTATCCTGAACTTTGGAGGCCCATGTCACACGTTGTTTTGTGGACGGTTTCTGAGAAGCAGCTCTAGGGAAGCGGATTGGGGTGGCAGGTTTTCCCTTCAGTGAGCCCTGCAGTTCCCTGGGCAATGTCAGCTGTGCAGTAAAGGGGGACAGTGACAGGCTGGCAAATCTAAGGAGTTATCCTGGATAACTGAACCGAGTTCTCATCAGTAGCATTTCAGTGTAGAGCTGGGGCTTTTAGTGATTGGATCGGTTTTCAAATTCCACCTCACCCGTAAGATGTCCAAGAATTCATCCAAGGCTTTGGCACTCTGTTTTCTGAGTCCCTGGTTTCTGTATGTTTGCAGTAGAGAATCTGGAGACATCCTTTGCAGCTGTGGTATACCTCAGTGTCAGGATTTTGAGAGCTGAAAGGCAGATTCTTTACCCCTCAGCGTTCCCATGTGTGCTGAAAATTAATTGCATCAGGGTGGGGTTTACCTTTGAATCAGACAGCAGTGATCAGTTCAGCAAAATGTGTTTGCATTCCTAAGCATGAAAAGTCCACTGTAAAGCTCCTGAAAACCACTGTGTTGTCCACCTTTAGAGAATAGTCTTGTTATGTCTGCCCTGAATCACCAGGCAAACAAGCTTATGCCTTAAATCATGATTCCATTGAAGAGCAGAGTTGATCTCCAGAGAAGTTTCATGCCCTTTTTTTACCTCTCACAGTCATTACTTTATTTTCTTTTTTAAAGCTGGGTCCTGGTTTTAGCTAGCTTTTTGATAGAGAAGAAATGATTGCATCTGATTTTAATTGGAAGGTGTCAATCAAAATTCCTGCAAGTAACCTTACAGCAAGCATGGGATCTTGGTAAAGATCTGTGAGGCTGCAGATTTGAAATACTCTAAACCCACTTTGTTTCCACTCGACATCCACAGGGCATTCCAGAGCAGTGGGCCAGGCTACTACAGACCTCCAACATAACAAAACTGGAGCAGAAGAAGAACCCACAGGCTGTCCTAGATGTTCTCAAATTTTATGATTCAAAAGAAACAGTTAACAACCAGAAATACATGAGCTTTACGTCAGGAGGTAAGTCGATGTCTCCCCACAGGGGAGGTCAGGCTCCAAAACAGCTCAGAGCAAACTTCAGCATTCAGGTGGTCAGGAAACAACCTTAACCAGTTCCACATTGTGGGATACTCCTGAAATTAATTCCATTTCTCCTTTATTTTCCCCCCAGGTGTAATTAAAGTGGTGGCCTCGCTTTGCTGCAGTTTTTTAGAACCAACCAAAAATTTGAAACAAATTAAGATAACATCAGTTTGGTGGAGTGTGGGCAGCATTTGGAATGTGGCCTGCTGGGGTTCCATGTCCTCCCCAGGATCCTCTGGGGCAGTGGAGTCTGTCATTTCCTCAGTCTGAAAGGTCAACTGAGACAACTTCCAAAATGCAGAAGTTTCTCAGAAGTCTTTCTAAAAACTGTCCACTCATCTCCAGGATTGAGAGAAAGCATTTTTCCCCCCAGATTCCATAATTAAAGGATTTGACTAATTTGATGCTTACTTGTGAGCCAAAATAGCAATTCCCTTTTTGATGAAATGCAAACTTCAGGACAGTTCATGTGTGCTCCTGAACCCAGGAGCTGTTTCATGCTTGTCAGGATAGAGCTGCAATGGCTGAGGGGGGTTTTGAGGAAGCTTTTCTGTGGAAATGTTGTCAGGAGGCTAATGAGAATCAATGCATGCAATTTATTGAAAAAAAAAATCAACAACAAAACACAGGAAGAAAAGGAGAAGAAGCTGCTTTAGCTCTTGGGTGGAACAGAAGCATCAACAGTTACAGAACAATTTGCATTTTCATGACCAAATTTCTATTTACTTTATTTACTGGCAAACAGGGCAAAAAATAGACACAGTGTAGAATTTTGTCTTGTTTTCTTCCTTGCTGTTGCTCCTGAAGGGATGGTGTGAAAGAAAAACAATCTCTATTTGGGTTGACTTGTTCTGTGGGCTTCCCCAAAACAGGCAGGGATTTTTTCCTAACAGCATCTGGTTCATTGTCCTTTGCTCATTGCAGATAAAAGTGCCCATGGATACATAGAAGCCCATCCATCGGTGAGTGCGGAAGTAACTTTTGATGTTCCTAGTGTTAAAGAATTGTGAAGCAAGCCATGATCTTTCCTGGGCTGATTTATGATTTTCTGTTATCTTTTTGAAAAGGTAAAAGTCTGCTTTAGCAGACAGAAGGTTGCTGGCTGGTTTTAGCCTTGGTGTAAATCATTCACAGCAATATGCAGCATTGCCTAATGAGCCCATTTTAATTTAGTTTTAAAAATTTAGAATCCCATTTCCATCAAGTTTCATGATTTCTCCTTAGTACAGCTGGATATTTAACTGAATCTAAATAAGGTTATAATTGATATGTAACTCACTGGAACCACTGAAGGCAAGTTTTAAATAACCATCCACCCTAATTAATGCTGGATTGCAACAGCAATCCCAGAGATGTAGGAGTGACATACACATTAATACTGACCAAATTTATTAGGATTATTGTTAGTGAATTAAATAGCAAGTGACTGAATGGGGATTAGGCTTTTATTTTAAAGTGTTAAGCAGCTTCATGTGAGGTTTGGGATTACACAGCCAACTGTGTGTAATGAAACGAAAATCATCTTTGAATATTCACACTTCAGATTTTCAATCAATGCCACTTCCCTTATCTTTAATAGAACACACTTCTCAGAGGAAGTGTGGTGTTCAGCAGAGCAGAGTAAACCTTCTCAGAAGCTCTTCCAGTGGCTGTGGACACCTTGGCAGATGCTGTAGTGTTTTTGTCCAGCAGACAGAGGCAGCAGTGAGACAAGTCAGCATGACAGCTGTCCAAAATTACTGACTCAGCTCTCCCTGTTTGCTGTGGCCTTCCCTTCCTGGGATTTCTGCTGCACCAAAGGGGTGGCATTTTAAAGAGAGTGACAGTCAGATGTGAATATGGTGAATGGTGCCTTTGATCTGCTTCAGTTCTCTAAGTGACCTGTTGTAGCCAGCATTCAAGCAGTTGGTAAACACTTCACGAGGTGCATTTTTATTTTTTTGTTTCACCAGCAAATTTGGGATGACAGGATATAACCCCCTGGCTCTGGGCAGCAGCTGGGACTGGAGTTCAGTGCACTAAACCTTGAGGTGTTGTGCTGAGTTTAACTCAGACCTCGGGCCCATAGGAGCACGTGCATGTCTAGATTGGCCTCTGATGTCCAGGAAGACTTAAGGGTGTAGCTATCAAAGCTTCAGAGTGGCAGGATAGTGACTGTCACTCACAGTCCTGTCTGTCCACAGAGCACAAAAACAGCATCAGAACCTCCTCTGGCTCCCTCTGTGTCTGAAGAAGAGGATGAAGATGATGATGAGGAGGAAGATGACAATGAACCTCCGCCTGTTATCGCCCCACGGCCTGAACACACGAAATCAGTAAGTGCCAGCTCTGCTTAGGGCTGTGTTTGGTGCAGTGCAGAGCTGCAAGTTCCTCATCAGACAGCACCTCCTGTTTGGGGCTGAAGGTGCTTGGGTGGGAGTCCTGTCAGGACACAGCTTCACTCCAGCCACTGACACTGGGGAGATCAGGATTGAATTTCCACATTCACATTTTCTGGGATTCTGGTGGGGACTCTGACTTTCTTCTTGTATCAGCTAAGAGGTACCATCATGTCCTTTAATGCTACAAGTGTGAGAAGGAGCCACTTTGTCCAGCTGTGCAGGTCAGCAGGAATAGCAGCCCAAAGATGCAGTTCATGGCCTGGCAAGATACATAGGACACACTGTCCTCTGGAGGTACCTGCCCCTCTCCATGGACTGTATCAGTAAATCCATGAAAATTGCACATGAAACTGGCCATGAACTGTTAACCTTTCATTTCTGCTTGCTCAGTTTGAGAAGTGGACAGCAAAACCAGTTTTAGGATGTGGCTTACGCAATCTTCCTAAGGGTTTGTACTTGAAATAGGATCTCGGGGGGATCTCTGCCAGCCACCTTTCTGACACAAAACAATTTCTTGTCACAGATCTACACACGCTCTGTTATTGAACCTGCAGCTGCACCAGCACCAGCTAAAGAAGCCACCACTCCCCAACCTGAAAACTCCAACACAAACACTCTGTACAGAAACACAGACCGGCAGCGAAAAAAGTCCAAGATGACAGACGAGGAGATCCTGGAGAAACTGAGTATGTACTGGGGCTTTGGAGTCTGCTAGAGCACTGTGTTTCCTGCATGTGAGCTGGACCAAATGCTTCTCTCAGTTTGGTGTCACAGAATCATTTACAGCTCCCTGCAGAAACTGTTGTGCTTTCAGGCAGAGAGAGAGAACACTCGGGGTGTTCCTGCAGCCTCTGGGGGCAGCTGGGCCTGGGTTGGGTTTGCCTGAGCTTCCTTCTGTGCTGAAGGCAAAAAGCAGAGATTGTTTCTGCTTGAGCAAAAGGCTGTGACCTAGTGAATGATGGAGGGAACTCCTGTGTACTAATGGCCAAATGGAACAGAGTGTTTGGGTTCCTAAATTCTCTTTAGTCTCCTGACTTCTCATGAGTCATTGGAGTCAAAATACTTAGCAAAAATTGGTTGGGTTTTTGGGGTATTTTTTGTTTGTGGGAGGTGTGGGGTTTTTTTACCAGTAGGCAACTGCAGGACTAAGCTGGTTCCTTCAGCCTCAATGAGCTCTCCTTGGGACAGTTACACATTTTCCAGGTATTCTCTGGCTGTCCTTTTTGTAACTGTTATTGTTCCTGCTACTTCTACAGTTCATTTTAATGAGGAGTTTACAATTTTATTGGTGAGCTCACCTTTGAAAGGACCATCTGCTCTGTATTCCTCAGATGACATGGCACTTTTTCATGGCTAATTCCCAGCCAGTTAATACTCTTAGAATCCTAACCACTGGCCCCAGCCCTTGTGCAGATCAAACTCTGTTGAAGCACATCAAGCCCTTCATGATTCTGCAGTGCAACCAATTTAATTTCCTTCTTGCCTGTGGTAGCTGCCAGTGCAGTGTTCTCAGATTAAATGGTTCAGAACAGAGCCCAGGTTACTCTGTGTCTACCAATAACTGGTTAGTTAAAAAACCAGATTGTGACACCTCCTTGTGTCAGATCACAAAGACAATAATGTGTCTTTAATGGAGGCTGCTGTTTGGCTGTGGCTTTTTCTCAGTGCTCAACCTCCTTGTCATACCTGCCCTGCCACTGGTGGCTGCTGTGACTGCACAGGCTGAAGCTTTCTCCAGCTGTGAGATTTCAGCTGCTTGCACAGACTTTTCCTTTTCCTGCATCCTTACCAGGCTGACATGAATCTCAGTGACATTGGGGAGTATCCAAGGGAAAAATTCAATAGTTTTAGCTGAGGGCACAATGAAATAAATTCCAGAGCAGGTGGTTACCTGCAGGTATGTCAGCTTATAGAGAGAGGAATTCTGCTTCTCCAGCTGATGCTAAATGTTTGAGGCAGGCTTCCCCCATGAGATCTACAGGTACTCTGCATCCATGAGCTCAAGTATGCCTGTCATTTATTCAGGCTGCTGTATATGCCAGGTTGGGTGTGAGCCCTGGAGTTTTGGGGGGTTATATCTTTGAAATGTTACATGCTTTCATGCTTTTTCTTTCTTAACGATTTGCTACCTATTGAGCAAGGTCTGAATGTCTGCCACGGGCAAACTGTAATGTGGGCAATGAAAATGTTTTTGTGCTTTCACGAAGCTATCTGAAAACAGGCATGATGCTTTTTTATTGGAATCTTGAATTAATTATATTTCAGCAGTGTGGTGCTTGTTCTGTTTTAACTCGCATGACTGCTCCACCTTGCCTACTTCCCCCACAACTGTTTCTATGCTACTTTCAGGAAGATGTCCCCTGCCCTCTTTTATCTAAAATTGCTTTCATAATTCTCTTCTGCTTGAAATTACTTGAGTTCTTTTAGAGCTTTTAGAGTTTTATTAGTGAGTAGAGCCTGTAATATTGAGATAAGATCAAATAAAATTCTGTCTGTAATGAAATCATGACTATGTTCCACTGACAACTATAAAACAGAACTGGCCCAATTCAGCTTTCTTATCCACTTAATTTAGGACTTGATAAAGGAAAGTGCTTAAAGACATCAAAATAGCTGATAGGTTTATCTTTTGTCCAGAGCAGGGAGTGCCTGTCTGAGTGGGAGCTGCGTACCTGTCACTTTGTTGATTTTAATGTTTCACTGTTTGATGTGCATTGGCTTTAAGCACAGGGAACCAGCCACAGGCAACTGCCTTGGAGAAGCAGCTACTCAAGTCTTGAGGAAAAACTCTGGAAATCTGAACTTCAAAATTAGCATCAAATTTGGAAAATAATTTTTAAAAATATTTTTTCTTCAGCCTTTCTCTGTATTCTTTTCTGAAGTGAATGAGCTTCCATGAACTTCTGATATCTGTTTTAATAGATGCACCATTCCATTAACTTGCTGAAAATAGCAGCTGGCCAGGCTCTGGCAGCACAGTGCTGCTCCTGTTGTCCAGCCCAGCACAGAATTAGAGCAGTAATCTGCAGCATATTTCCTTTGACTGATGTGACTGTATCCCTGTATTACAAATACCAACACCTATTTGTTTACCTGTGCATCCAGAACAAAGGTAGATGATGCTCCATTCCCTCTTAGTAGTCGCAAACACCTCTTCACCCTGTCCAGGCCATTTTTATGGAGAGAGGTGTTTAGCATCCAAATGGGCATGTGAGTGGATGCCTGGCCAGGAATGCTGCCTGCCAGCACAGCGAGGAGACAGGGCATCAGCACCATCTGCTACACTCCTGCTAAAGCAATTCTGCAGCCCTTGGCAAGAGGATTAATGGGAGCTGCAGGAGGAGAGGTTTCCTTGGCCCCACGTGCTCACTCCCCTCGCCCAGTGCTCCAGGAACAGCAGCCAGGGCTGGTGGCAGGGTGAGCCTGCCTGTGCCTGGGATGCCCACACAGGCTCAAGTGCCCTGAAGTGGTCCTGCCCTGCTGTGCCAACCTGCAAGAGTCACATGGGCTGGAGTGTCAGGAGCCCAAGCTGAGGGTGTGACACCTTCAGAACCTGGTTAACTTCTCATAGTTTCATCTCACTGAAACATGTGGCGTGAAACAAAGCTCATTCTGCTTCTCTAGAGCAGGCCTTCACTACAAAATAAAATAATACAAAATAAAGTCTAGCTGACTGCAAGAAGGGATAGGAGATGAGAAGGTATAAAGCCTCCTATTTCACACTGTGGAGCTTGACATCCCACTGCTCCAGCATGTTTTAGAGGCCATCTGAGCTGTGGAGCTGCCTCTGTTGTTGCTGTTACCCAAGTGACCACAAATGGCTCAAAACCCCAGACAGTGGGGCTGCATTTCGGATCTGCTGGAAGGTGGAATCTCTGTTGTGAAGTGAGAGTCTTGCATTTTGTTTCTTTCAGGGAGCATTGTGAGCGTGGGAGATCCTAAGAAGAAATACACTCGGTTTGAAAAAATTGGCCAAGGGTAAGTCATACCCCAGTTACTTGTGCAAAACCATGGGCCAGCTGTTTTGCTGGTGTAATATCAAGCATGATGAAGGTCAGCAAGCTTCAAACATGTTCAGATATGATCATGATAGATCCTCCTGTCTTTCAGTACTGATCAGAATTTGTAGCTGGTCAAAAGTAATCATCAAAGACAACCTGGTGCTGATGATGGTATCTTATCTGCAGCAAGGAGTAGGGCCTGAAAGATCCCCTGTCCCTCACATGAGTTTGCTTAATTTCTTAGGAGAAATCATTTTTGTATGTCTCAAAATAATATAACCATGCTCAAGAAAGGAGAAAAATCCTTATTACCTAAAAGAGTAACTTATCACATGATAGCTGTCAGCTAACAGCTCTCAATAACATTTATTTCAAATATTTGCTTAAAACAATATTCAGTGGTCAACTATAATCACACAGTTTAGAAATTGAAGCCAGAGATGAAATAATAAGCTCTTTCTTCTAGCAGGGGTTGTAAAACCCAAAAATTGAATAAGAGACACAGTGCCAATGCACTTGAGAGGAAAATACATCATCTGCCTCGTGGTGGATCTCTTGTGGATCCTGCAGGTTCTGGGCATTTATGGAAAATAATCACCCGAGCCATTCCCTTTTGAAACCCATCTTTGCCTACTGTAGATTGGATCAATTTGAAATATTTCCTGTGTGAGGAGGCCAGAACAAAAGAACTTCCCTCAAAATCAGGTGTCTGACTTGCATTTTCAATGTGGGCCACCCGCACGGTTAGCGTTTCCTTGGCAGTGTTGTCATTCCAGGAGGAGTGGCACCATCTGTGTAACACCAGGACACTGCTGTCAGTGGGGGACAGAAGCTGTTCACTGGCATCAGGAGATCTTTTCCTGCCTTGACTGTGAGGTCTGAGCTCAGAGTAGCCTGTTGCTGACCTGGAGTGGTTAATGTGCTGCAGAGAGGCTGACACACTCTGGCTCTTTCTCTGGCAGGTTTTATCTGGGGTCTCTCTGGTTTGGTAGGGCCCTTGTGGGAAGGTGTTTATGCTCTTCTCATGGCATGAAAACCCTTTCTCAAATTCCAGCTTGCTTCCTACCCAAAGCTTTGGTTCTTACTGTCATTTGTAAAATGTCAGAGGATCCTTCAAGCTGTGCCTGTCTCTTAGAAAAGAAGTGTCAGCTGAACAAGTGAGAGCAGAACAAACATGCATGTGGAGCAGGTTATTGCTGTCACTGTGAGAATGTGACCATCACCCTCACAGTCTTTTATTTTGGTAGTCCTAGGACTGAGCTTGTACAAAGGTGCCTTGACAGCTGGTGGAAGGACAAGTGGCTGGTGTGTGGCCTAAAAGGTACCTAAATGGATTTCCTCCAGCTTTTAGTAGAGCCTGAAGATTGCATAGGCTCCTTGGGGAGGAGTGAGTGTGCTGCCATAACTAACTCGTGCCTCTGATACTGCAGGCCAATTTACTGTGGTAGGAAGAGATCCTAAAGGGAAAGATCATCAGAAAGGCAATCAAACAGGATGGTCAGGAGGGCCCAAAGTGCTGCGTGGCTGGCTTTGGGTGTCTGCAGCAGTGCTGGGTAGGTGCTGATGTGCTCAGTTAATGCCGGTTCCAGTTTTGGCTGCAGCTGTGCCAAAGGCAAGTGTTGTAGTGTTGGGAGTGAGCAGGTTTTTAGTAGCTGCTACTGAGAGCACTGCAAGGACGGAGAGGTGTGGCTGCTCGGAGAACTGCAGGCAGGGAGCAGCTGCTTATGTAAGGAAAAGCAATTTGTCCAGCTCACTGCACTCCGTGGCTTCGTACAGCTGGAGGTGGATAAATACTGAGGTGGTTTTACAGGCACTTTGCAGTGGAGTCAGCAGGCCTGTGCTGCAGCAGGTCAGTGCTGAGTCCTGTTCTGTCTCCAGCTGAGGACTGAACATGTTGCTGACACCAGAGGAAACTCAGTTCTAACTAGCACTTGATGAAGGGGTTGTGTTTGCTCGAGCAGTGTTAGCTCTTGTAGCAAGACAAATGAGAGTGGAGCCGTGGGCAGCCTGGTTGGTGCTGCACTGCATCACAGTGACACACATCTAATGGGCAGTCCTGGCACTTGATAGCTGCACTAAAGACAAGGTGCTGCAGAACTGATTAAAAGTTACTGATCAGAAATGAGTTACTTAGAAGTAAAAGTTTGTAATGCAGAATCACAAAGCATTTGCAATTAATTCACTGCTTTACTTAAATTACCTTTACCTAAACTCCTCACAGGTGGCCTGGAGCATTCCAAAAGCATTCTAATTTCTGGAGCTGTTTTGAAATAAAGCCTGATAGGACTTTGCTCAGGAGAATCATCACAGTGTTAGCAATTCTGGATAAATGTTGTTGACTTATGAAAACAAATTGGATTAATCTTGTCAATTAGTCATAGGAAAATGCATTTGCCTTTATATTAAAAGAATGCATAGCATGCCCAATGAGAATACTGCTCTCAATGCAGACATAAGGTCTCTGTTGAATTAAACTGCTTCTGAAATATTTCAGCCTGCAGGTAAACAAACAAGCCAGGGGAACATGTGAAAAGGAGCAAACTGATTTTGGCACTTTGAGTCACTGGGACACTTGCTGGATGCACATTCCTGCTTGTGAGAATTCCCTCCCTGGCTCTCCACTGCCTCACTGCCCCTGCAGACATGGTAGATGATGGCAGTGTAAAGCTGTGGTTTAGCTCAGAAGGGTTTTCAAGCCCCTGGTTGCTTTGAAACCCAAAGGAATTGCCTCTGCCTGGGGCCTTTTCAGCCCTTCAGGTCACTGTGGTGAAGAATTCTTCATCTTTGAAGGAGAGGCAGATGGCAAACCAAACCTCACCCTGTCTAGTCTGCAGGTGAGCACCCCATTTATTGCTGGTGGCTCTGCAACACTACCTGTGTGTGCCACAAAAGCAGCATATGGACACCATGGAGAGTCCTTCACGTGTCAGGTGCACTCAACAGAAGCAGCTGCCCACGGTTCTTGACACACAAAGAAGCTCTCCAAGTATCCTCTGTTCTGAGTCCTTCTCAATTTGGGTGTGAAATAATAGATGCCTTAACCTGCTCTAGCTGTGACCTCGCAGGATGGCTGGAAAATTGTTTACTTGCATGCTGGAGGAAGCTGTATTTAGATCTTTTCATCAAATGCCTGTCATATGTTCAGGGCTCTCAGAGTGACTGTGTGACATTGCCTGAGTTTGGCAGATGGATTCAATTTAAAGGTGTGAGAAGGCCCAACTGGATTGTGTGTTGCATTTCATGGAAAAAACACTCACAGACACACAAAGAAAAAGGGGGGGGAAACTAAATTTAACACAGCAAAATGGAAAAGAATTAAACAAACTGTTCTCCAGTTTTTGTAGACATTCGGGGGGGGAATGTCTACAAAAACTGGAGAACAGTATGTTTAATTCCCCTTAGGTTCTGAATTAAAACAACATAGTGTACACTGGGGATTTGCACCAGCCCTTTTTCTTCATGTTGGACCTGAGTTTTCTCTTGGACCTTGAGCATGGCAGAGAGCTGGTGTGCTGCCATGCTGGTGGCTGAGGAGTGGGTGAACCCTTACAAACACTCCAGGCAGCAGAGCTCTCTTGTCTGGGCTGGTTTTCACTCCCAGGGCCTGAGGTGTTTCTCAGTTTCTCCTGCTGTTTTCCTTCTAGGGCTTCAGGAACTGTTTATACAGCGATTGACATCGCCACAGGACAAGAGGTGAGTGTCAGAAATCCCAGCAGGTTCTGCAGCAGTTAGTTGGGTGCTGTCCCCTCTGCTGTGAGCTGTGGCTGGAGCTTTGGGTGGCCAGTGGAGCTTTCCTGCAAAGGCTGTTTCTCTGAAGAATGGACAAATGTCAGCTGGCAAAATCCATCATCTGCTGTCTTCAGCTTTTCAGTGAAATGTCTTTAAGGGCAGTGTGGTTCTGGGCCTCAGTACCTGAACACTTACTGTGGCCCTGTGCCTGAGCAACACTGGATCTGAGGTTTTCATAAATGCCTGAAAAGGTGCCTGTGAATTCTTAGAATCCATTTCAGAAGTTGGGAAGTGCTAGGATTGTTATTTTTGTTGTGGAACAACATTCACAATGTATGTCTGTGTTTGCTTTGTTATGCAATCAAGAAGAGCAGGTGATCCATTCAAAAACCATGTGATTGACCACTGCATGTTCATTCTGATCTTGTGCAGCAGACTGCTCGAGTTAATGGTTTTTCATGTCATTTTAGGTGGCCATAAAGCAAATGAATCTCCAACAGCAGCCCAAAAAGGAACTAATTATCAATGAAATCCTGGTCATGAGGGAAAATAAGAATCCCAATATTGTTAACTATTTAGACAGGTAAGTTGTTCTGGTATTATCATGTGAATGTTCATTTACACACTGCAGGCCAAAGGTTAAAAAAAAAAAACCCCTTTGATCACTGCAGAACATGGAGCTCTTTATTCTTTCTCTGCTCATCTCCAGTGGGTGGGAGGAGATTGCATTGGCTCTGCATTAGTCTTTTGTGGCATACACAGTTTGAAGTCTGTTTTCAAAAACCTGGACCAGCCATATCTTACTAAAACAACATTCTGTCAGATCCATGTTCCAAGTATTTCCATGTTGTTTTGTTGTTCTGGGGTTTGGTTTTTTTAAAAGTTGATCAGATTTTCTGTGTCTTGTGCAAAGTGCTGACAAACCATCCTAGAAATTCTTTCCTTCGGGCTGTTTCCACTCTTTTCCATTGCTGAGGATGCCAGGAAGACTTAAGTTCTTGTTTCCAGAAACACCTAATTTGACAGTTTTTTAATGGCCTTTCCTGTTTCTGAATGTGTTTTGGAAGGTTTCCCAAACATTTGACCAACTTCTGTCCTCAGTGGTGCTCATGTCCCACACACACCCTCCTCCCATGGATAACTTTGAAAGTTGTGTTGCCTCGTTCCTGGGGTTAATGGTGGGATTTGAGTTAGGATGATGAACCAGCTGGTGCCATGTGTCCTGGCTCCAGATTTCTCTTTGCTTGCTTACCTTACTAAAGTGCATTCTTCACTTGTCACCTAAGGTATCTCCTTTTTCATGGATGTGTCTTTCTCATGTAGGCTGTGCAGATTCCAAGAACTGTGTAGCCCTAGAAAGAACGTCCTCATCATTTTATTCTCTCTCCATTTGCAAGTGACCTGGATGCAAGAATCAGTTGCAGGTTCTGATTATTCATTAGCTTAGCTGTGCACACTCACCCCCAGAGCACTGTTTTGTCCTTTCAGCTACCTTGTTGGCGATGAGCTGTGGGTGGTGATGGAGTACCTGGCTGGAGGCTCGTTAACCGATGTTGTCACCGAGACGTGTATGGACGAGGGACAGATCGCTGCTGTGTGTCGGGAGGTGAGGGGTCCCCCCTGTGCTTCTGCCTGCACGGACAGGATGGTGCTTCTGGTGTTGTCATAATGTGGAGAGGAGAGAGCAGATCCACTGCAGCAGCAGTCATTCTGTCTGTGTTTGTCTGTAGCAATAATGGATGATTCCCTTTCAAAGCTGGTATGTGCCTTCCCCTAGGAAGACATGACTCTAACAGTGTTGGAGCAGCAAGCTCTTCCCTTGGCTGCACCATTCCTCACCATTCCCCTAGAAAGGAAATCCCATAGAGAAGTTCCTTTCTCATGTGATGAAATCGTGTCATGAATTTTTACCCTTACATTGCTCTTTTCTCTTACCAGTGCCTGCAAGCCCTGGATTTCCTTCATTCCAACCAAGTGATCCACAGAGACATCAAAAGTGACAATATTCTTCTTGGGATGGATGGATCTGTCAAATTGAGTAGGTATTTTTGGTCAAGTGCAGCATTCCTGGATGTGGGGTGTGGGATTTTGGGTGCTGGCCTGTGGGAGTGCCTGGACCCCTGCTCTGGGGGCACAGCTGCAATGTGCACAGAGGTCTGGAGAGAAACAGGGTGTCAAGAGTGGCTTTGCTGTGTGTGTGACCCTTCCAGAGTGGAGGGAGTTACACTTGAAGTCTAAAGCTTCAAGTGATTAAGTGAAAGCCAGTGAATGAAGCTTGAGGGTTTCTTTAAGTGGCCAATTCCATATTACCTTGGCTACAGCCCTGAGGAAACTCAGTGTGGCTGCTTTTCCAGACTTGAAGTGGGGGTTCTTTTGCTCCATTTCATAATTCAAGGTGGCTTTAACAGTATTTGTTTTTCTCCTCAGCTGATTTTGGCTTCTGTGCTCAGATCACCCCTGAGCAGAGTAAACGGAGCACAATGGTGGGGACTCCTTACTGGATGGCACCAGAAGTTGTGACAAGAAAAGCATATGGCCCCAAAGTGGACATCTGGTCACTTGGGATCATGGCAATAGAAATGGTGGAAGGAGAACCTCCTTACCTTAATGAAAATCCTCTCAGGGTAGGGTGAAATATCAGATATTGCTGTCTTTCTGATCTGTGCTGTGTTTTGTCTTCCATGAGATAAAATCCCATTCACATCAGCTTGAACTAGTTCTACAAAGGCCCACCTCTAAAACTGCTCCTACAGCACATCAGCTGGATTTCCTGTTTCTGACCAAATTCACAGTCAGATATTCTTGAGATCTGTGTAAGAGGTCTCAGCTGCCTCCAAACAGAAGAGCTTATAAAGCAAGACTGCTTTTTACAGCAAAAAAAAATTTAGCTGATAATACACAGTAGTTGTTGGATTGCTTGTAATATTTAGTGAATGTATTTCTTTCACAGCCCAAGCCACTTTCCCCATGTCACCAAGCCTTCAGCATTCCAGCTGCCAAAACCTCCTGCTCCCTGCCTGGCAGTTTCTGGGATGGGGATGTCATTAATGCATTTACTTGAGTATTAAAATCAGTGGAGGGTTACCATAGGGATGGAATCACTCCTTTTTCTGATGAGACTGTTAAAAGTTTCACCATATAAGTGAAGCTGATTTGGAATTTAGAGTCTGCTGAAGGATAGCTGAAGGTGGGTCCTGTCTGCCCAGTTATGCCTTTTCATCAGAACATATTTGTGCATGCAACTTGACATGTCTTTTGAACATGAGACTCCAAATATTTCTGGTTTTTTACCTAAGGAATAAGATGATGGGTTTCTTTTCTTTTTTTAATCTGGTCACCATTTTTTATCAAGAACAGAGCAAAAAACTTGATGAATTTTGTTTTATGGAAGCCATACTTTAAAAACCAGTGAGCAGTACAGAGATTCATTTTACGTAATAATCCTTTGAAATAATATATTTAGATCCTTTAGACTCTTCAAAACGGCCTGCAAAGCTGTGTCAGTACTTGGAGAAGTAAAATGTGCTGATGTAGCTCCTACTAAGTAAGTCAGCCAATGAAATCAGCTCTCAAGGCAAGATCATTTTGATGTTGGAATAGCTGTGACTGCATCGGGGGTTTTGGGGGGGGGTTTATTGGGGTTGTTGACATATAAAAGTCGTCTCCAGCCTTGTGCCAGGGAAGAAACTGCCCAGTGAATATTTCTGGGTGTGAATGAAGGAGTTGTGTGTTTTTTTGCTCCAGGCCCTGTATCTGATAGCCACCAACGGGACACCCGAGCTGCAGAACCCCGAGCGCCTGTCGGCCGTGTTCCGAGACTTTCTGAACTGCTGCCTGGAGATGGATGTGGACAGGAGAGGGTTTGCCAAGGAGCTGCTGCAGGTAAGGTGTGAAACACATGTCCAAGGGATCAGGTTTTTTTCAGGTGCCCCCCTCCACACATTAATCTCCAGTCTTGGTGCTTTCAAACAAAAGCCAAGTAGAATCCTAGAATGGTTGGGGTTGGGAGAGACCTTTAAAGGTCATCTAGTCTGACTGAGCTGGGATCTCTTAAACTAGGTCATGTTGCTCAGAGCCCCATCTGACCTGATCTTGAGTGTTTCCAGGGGTGGATTTCCACCTACAGCATCCCTGGGCAACCTGTCCCAGTGTTTCACCACTCTCCTTGTAAACAATTTCTTAGTTGGATCAGCGCTCTGCCACTTGTCTCCCTGCTCTTGACTTGCTGCTGAAAACCTCAGTACAGGTCTTGAGAAAACACATGAGCCTAAATCCTACTGGGTTAAACATTTCTTAGAGGTATTGGTGTTTCCTAAGGAATGACTTAACCAATCTTTTTTGACAGTTAACACAGTTGTGTCTTTAGAAAGGAGGAAGCTAAGTGAGTCTTTTGAGTTTCCCGAAGGGAACAGAACTCTAGGGCAGCAAGCAGCACTCCCAGAGCAATGACAGGGCAAAAATCCCAGCAAGCTGAAGACACCTGGAAAAATGGATTGATAGGTGTGTGGGCCACGTTAGCCTGTGACAACAGTGTCCTGGACATGAAGGTGGAAGTGCAGGTGGTCCCCTCAGTCCTGAGTATTTCTGGTAACAAGTGGAATCCTGGTTGAGCCAGCAAGGAGCTGAGTTTGGAAAGTAACACTACCTTTCTTGTTTGTTTTTTTTTTTCCCCCTCTCCTTTGGGCAGCATCCATTTTTAAAATTAGCCAAGCCTCTCTCCAGCCTGACTCCTCTGATCATTGCAGCAAAGGAAGCAATTAAGAACAGCAGCCGCTAGCACTGCAGGTCGGCTTTCTGCCCTGCCAGCTCGGAGCAGGACTGAGAACACAAACTCTGTACAACCTCAACTCTCATGCTGCGGGACAGATGGATGGATGAACAAACCAACGGTCACAGTCATGGTGGTAGGACCACCCCAGTTCCTCAAGGAGTAAAAAAAAAAAAAATTATCATTTGTCTTCTTCCTGCTTTCTGGCTCCTTAATTTATTTTTAAGATGAATCGGGGCTAAGGACGGAGAGGTAATGACAGAAAATGCTTTGCTGCCTCAATCATTTCCAAGGTGAAGCAAATTCAGTTGGAAGATTCCCTTCCTTCTCACTCTGTGAATAAGCTGTACATTCACTTTTAAATTGTCGGTTCTTTCTTAACGATGTAAAGTCGTGTTTATGGGGTTTTTGGTATGGTTTGGAATTGGAGAAGGGCAATTCTTCATTCATCAACTCCAGACTGCCTTTTGAATACAGCCCACTTGCCAGTTTTTGCCCAGTTGTGGTACTTCGACACGAGGAAGAAAGTGCAATTGCATTTCCAACCAAAAAGGAATGAAGAGTGGGACAGACAGAACACCCTGTGGAGATCCAGGCGTTCAGCTGGGACTGTGGAGTGGTTTGGTTCTTGCCAGTTGGATTTGTACCCCTAACTGCAATCCCTGCCCGGGGCAGAGTCTTACTCAGCTGAAACAGCAGAAAGATCAGTCGGTGTGCTCAGAACAGGTTTGTCTGATGCAAAGCTGTCAGAGCAATGTGAGGGGAGAGGGGGCCCAGCCGTGCCCAGGGCTGAGCCCAGCAGAGCCCAGAGCAGCCTGAGCATGGGCACAGCCAGGCTGGAAGGAGGACTGGTAGTGACAAGTGGCAGCAGCCTGGCCTGGGTACCTCTTCCTGGGACAGTACTAATCCTCCCACCTCAGAGCCCAACTGGGTGAGGACTGTTCTCCAGGGAATCGTGGCCGTGCTGAGAAATGCCCAGCCTGGTGGGATTGGCCATCCCTGGTCTCTGCAGGAGTGGAGAAGGGCAAACAGAGCAGAGCCGTGGTGCCGCTTCTGAGGGTGCCTGTTCTTCTCCCAGCTGCCTCGTAGCTCCTGGGAAAGGTTCATGGTGTCTGTCTGAGGGGGAGAGGACCAGGCTGCTCTGCAGGCTCCTGCACAGGTGAGCATCCTTTAGGCACAGGAGTTCTGCCCTGGGAACCAAGGCTTGGTGCAGGGAACAGCCTGCACGTTCAGCTCAGCCGGTGCAGCAGCCAGCTCTGCAAGAAAGCGCCTTAAAACCTGGAGTTGTGCACTGAGCAAAAGTGGGAAATGCAGAGTGGATTGCAGGATTACTTGGAGGCACCAGGCCAGCCTGCTCTCTGCTGTCCTACCTATGGCAGGCACTGACAATGAAGCTCTTGAGTTGCTGCAAGAGAGGGAGTTTGGGACGTGCCTGAGGACTGTGCTTGACAAGTCAGCGGATTTGGAAGGGAGCAGAATACTTTCAGTATGCAATTTGTGTTTTATTTATTCGTTTCTGAAAGACACAGTGTGGCTTCACTCAGTAAAAGCATTTGCATGGCGTATTTGTTGCTGTATTTTAGGAGTACCACTCATGCAAGACCTTCAAAACAGCAACTGAAGCAACATGCACCCAGTGAGCAAAAAACCCCTCACAGTAGAACAGCTTTCTGCTATAGATCTTCGTGTTGGCCTGGTCCTGCAAAGGGTTAAGTAGCCTTTCAGGCACTCCCTGCCTTCATGTCTGGCCAGCAGTAATGAAGGATGCTTGGGCTGTTCTTGGATCAGGCCAGGAGCATGTGTGGCTTTGGCATCCTGTTTAGATGCAGTCTGTGTGTGCCAAGTGTCCTCACTGCTGCTCCCCTCGCTCACGCTGGCCATCGCAGGGGCCACAGGCAGAGGAACCTCCCTGAGTTACCACAGCCAAGCAGAAATTCACTTTCCTTCACTCCCTGGGGAGCACAGCAGGTGGGATTTTTCAGATGACCAAGTAACACCCTGAGGTGAGCAGCTCTGGTTTCCTGAACTGGGGAACGTCGGGAGGAGCTGAGGGAGCTGCCAGGAGCCCACAGCTGCAGTGACAGTGGTTGACAGGACCTGCAGCAGTGGCTGCCAAGCTTTCCCCCCAGAAAAGGAGCCCCTGGGGAGTGGGAGCAGCCAGGACAGGCAAAGAGGCCATAGCACAGCAGATGGGGCAGAGGGGTGTGCAGGAAGGTGCTGAAGCCCTGCCAGCTTGCCCAGGGAGCAGTGGTGTCCTCCCAATAGAAAGCCATGGCTTCTCTGAGCTCTGCCCCCACCACAGACAGAGCTCTGCTGGGGTTGTGCTGCCAGCTGCAGGCTGTGCCCTGCTCTGAGGCCAGTCCTGGTGGCAGCAGCATGAGTACAGCTGTGGGACATGTGCCCAGGGAGGGGAGCTCCTCTGCTTTGGGCCAGAGCTGCAGCAGGAGGGGAATGGGGCAGGACTGTCCAAGCTCACTGAGCCCCTTTCCATCACTGACCAGCAGTTCTGGCTGAGGGGAGATCCCAGGTGATTGCACTGTGGGGAATGTGACCCTGATCTACACGAAGGAAGAGGATCTTGGGAACTACAGGTGTGTCACCCTGACCTACCTCAGTGCTGGGAAAAGTCATGGATGGTCTGGAGGTGATGTGGAGTGCCATCACAGGGCACATACAGAACAACCACGGCATCAGGCCCAGCGGGGTGGGTTTGTGAAGGGCAGGTGCTGCCTGACCAGCCTCATCTCCTTTTACAACAGCACGACCTGCCTGGGCATGAGGGGAAAGACTGTGGATGTGTCTACCTGGAAAAGCCTGTGTCAGTGTTTCCCACAGCTTTCTCCTGCTGCCCATGGCTTGGATGAGTACACTGTTCTCTGGGTAAAAAACTATCTGGATGGCTGGGCCCAGAGTTTAGAGGGAATGGAGTCACATCCAGCTGGGGCTGTGACCAGTGGTGCCCCAGGGCTGGGTGCTGGGGCCAGTTGTGTTCAACATCTGTATCAGTGATCTGGACAAGGGGATGCAGGGCACCCTCAGGTTACACCGAGCTGGGCTGCAGTGTTGATTGCTGGAGGACAGGGGGGCTCTGCAGAGGGATCTGGACAGGCTGGATTGCTGGTCCAAGGATTGCATGAGGTTCAACAAGGCAAAGTATCAGATCCTGCCCTTGGGTCACAGCAACCCCCTGCAGCTCCTGGAAATGCCTGGTGGGAAAAGAGCTGGGAGTGCTCATCGAGAGCAGCTGAACGTGAGCCAGCAGTATACAAACAACTACCTGAAAGGAGGTGGGAGCAATGGGGGATCAGTCTCTTCTCCCAAATAACGAGCAATGGGATGAGAGGAAATGGCTGCAAGTTGTGCCAGGGGAGGTTTAGATTGGATAGAGGAAAAATCTCTGCACCTAAGGATGGTCAAGCATTGGAAGAGCTGTGCAGGGCAGTGGTTGAGTCACCACCTCTGGAGGGATTTAACAGATTTGTCGATGGGGCACCTGGGGACAGGTGTAGTGGTGGACTTGGCGGTGCTGGGTTGATGGTTGGATTCAATGAGCTCAGAAGTCTTTTCCAACCTGAACAATTCTGTTCTGTTTAGAAGAGTTTGTTTCGTCTGTGAGGTCCCATTTTTGTCTGTCAGCTCAAGATCTGTGTCTGTAGGAGAAGCTTCCTTGTGAAAGAGCAATTTGGGCTGGAGATGGGCTGCCCTCAGTGTGTAAAGCATTCATCAGGATGAAACATGTTTGTATTCCTGTAAGAAGTGAAGAAATGAGTGACAGTTTCTGTTTCCAGTATATCTTTTATTTTTTTTCCTATCCACAAAAGAACAGATAGCCATCCTTTAAAAGGAAAGCACTTTGTAATGGCACATGTTTTGCTGGACATGCAGTCAGAATACTTCTCTTGACAAACTACTCTGTTTGATTGGGTAAGGGGGGAATTTCCTATTTATTTCCTTTACCTATAAGTATTTCAGCATCTCTGCTTAAAAAAAAGAACCCACCACCACAACTTTCCAGAAGACAGCAGGTATGAAAAACAAGGAAATCAAATGGTAGCTTTTTTTTTTTCCTAACCAGTGTATGCCTCAGCATACAGAATATTGTTGGCACTGACTAAAGACAGCCGCTGTCCTAAGAGGCCTTACTTTTCATTTTATTAAATATCATATTCCTTTTCCTTTGCATCAGCAAATCTAGAGGATTTTTCTTTTAAACCCAGTTCCTGGGAGGCATACAAGATGCAGCAGAAATAATCTCTGCCAGTGGCTGTTTTCAGCATGGACTGTAGTTGCCCAGCAGGGACTGTGTGACATCCAATGTCCCTGTGGCTCCGTGCTTGGGACAGTCCCTGGTGCTGATTCCCACTCACTGATCCTGAAAGATGGCAGCTGTGTTTGTGTCCTCCCAGCCCGGGTATTAAATGTAGAAAAGACACAAGTAGTTTTTAAAAAACCCACAAGAATCCAGTCCTGAGGGAGTCCAGTCTTGTACGTTATTTACAGGGTCACAGAGTGTATCAGGATTGACATTGGCCTTGCAGAAAGGAAAGAGACAAATAGTGTAAAACCTCTGGAGCCACCTTGGGTTTTCTGACTGCTATCCTCACATCACACATTTAGTTGTGTATCTTCTTGAAGTATTAGAAATAGTCTGTTTCTGTTGCAAAACAAAAACTAAAAGTTTCAGACACTTTCATTCCAAAGTTTTAAAAGATTGGTTAATTGTCTTCATTTTTAAATTAAACAGTGAAATACCCTGTCCAGGAACTTGACTATGATTCCCATCCCTGCAATGAAGACATGTGACAATGAGCTGATAGCTCACTGTGGTTTAAATGTGTTTTGGGACAGAAGCATGGTAGCAGTGAAGTCAGGGAAGTTTGAGAAGCACAGAAAAGTTTATTTATTTAAGAAAAAAAAAAGAAAAAAAAAAAGATAACCATACCTATGTAAAATTCCATACAGCTCCTGTGTGCATTCCTGGGAAAGCTGCACGGGGGTGGGTGTCACAGTGCTCTCAGGGTTGGATCCCAAACTTGGGCCGGGGTTACATTCTCACTTCTTGTGTCCAGTGCTTTTGTAAATATACGTGTATTTATTCTTCATCTTTGGCTACTGAACAGTTTGGTGTGCTGTTCCACTGCACACAAAACAACTCAAGGGTTTGTGCTGAGTTTCTTTGAGGCCAGTGGCTGCACTTTGGCACATCTTTGAGCCAGTCCTTCGCTATGTCCTGCCATCAAAAATTAAGCACATTCCAGTCACCACGAGAAGGGAAGTACCTGTCTCCTGTCCTCTAGTTGTAGGAAATGTCACTGTTCTCTGTTGTCCATACAGCAGTTATTTCCAGTATATAATCCTTGGTGTGGCTACTGATGATCCCTCACACTGAGCATGTAAATATTTGTATTTCTTAGTCCAGTGCTGAGCAAATCCAGTGAGCAAACAGGCAGAGGGAGCCCTGTGCCATCTCCCATTCAAGGCAGGAGCCAGTGTTTCTTTGCTTGACACCAGGACATGCACTCCAGTGCCAGCTTTGCCTTGCTAGGTCAGTGGTCCGTGCACCTTCTGCTGTTCCTGTTTCCTCTTGGACCCTTCATTCGTGCCCACCTGTGCAGCAACTTAATGATGGGTTGATGAAGACCTATAAATGTAAGTGTTTATCTCCTTTTTTTTTCCTCTCCCCATACCAGGTAAATATCTCCAATTTTATCCCAATTTTTTAGGAAGCAGACAAAGGATAATCTTTGTCTTTCAAGAGAAACCATCCAAACTTTTTTTGAGTGTGATTTGCACTTCAGGGATCTTTAGAACTTCTCTTTGCTTGTGTCTGTCCTTGATCTGACAGGGTAACTTTATTTTGCTCACTGAAACTTGCAGAATCTCACTTGCCCATCTCTCTTTGGATGCAGTTTAGAGCTGGTTGCCATAATCCTCAGTGTGCATCGTGCCTGCAAACCATCCCTGGCTTGAGCCTACCAACAGTGGCCTGCACCTAAATTACAGGAGTTATCTCAAAAGAAAAAATGGTCTTACATTAAAGAGGAGGAGGGATGCCCACATGCTCTGTCTGGTGCCCTTTGGGCTGCCACGTGGGCACAAACCTGCAGACTTTGAACAAGACCTTGTTCTTGCTGCTCAGCAATTCCCCCAGGCAAGCACTGGAGAATCTGACCTTGACTGAGGAAACTGGGGGCAATATCATTAGTTAAATTGGTAATATTGAAAACTGCTAATTGATTTAATAGCCTGTGATCACAGTGGCTTTGCCCTGCACAGTTTTCAAGCAGAGCACACCATCAGCTTCAGCTCCTGTGTGTCAGGTACCTTCTGCTCTGTTTGGTGGCACCGTGTCTGCAGCTGCTGGAGGCTTGAGAGCAACACCTCCCTTGCCCAACTGATGTGCAGAGCCTCTGGGAGCAGGGTTGGGCACCATGGCCTGGGTTGGCAGGCAGGAATGCAGGTCAGAAGAGCTGTCAGAGACATGTGCACACACCTTTGAATCACAACTCCTGGTGTTACAGCTTTATGGATGCCAGCCACTACAACAAGTTCCCACCCTGCAGGCCAGAGGTCTCTTCCAACATAAAGTATTCTACAGTTCTGTGAGTCTATCTGCTGGATTCAGCTAGGTCCATGTTAGCAACTTCAGTTTGATCAATAATTTTCATCTTGGTCAGCTCTTGTGGCCTAAGGCTTCATCTCCTTTAGCTCCTCGTGCTGAGCTGCTCATTCTAAACGAGACAACTCGGAGAGAAGAACGCATTTCATCCAATTTCTTCTAGAGCACTGAGAGGGAAGGGTGTGAAAACACCAGTATTGCTTATGTGTAACCTCCTCTCTGCCCTTCATGCCTCTCAGGGCTTTGAAAACAGGAAAGAGCTTTCCTAGAGAGTGAAATGAAGCAGCATGTTACTTCTCCCAGGTCTTGCTCTTCCCAGTCTCTGACCTTGCCTGGTTTTGTCCCTCTTTCTGTGCCCTTTGCTCCCCCTGTGCTCGGTGGCTGCTACCCAAGACTGTGGAACTGGCACAGATAAAGTGGTGGGACCCTCCTTTCCCTGTCCTTTGAGCTGCCTGGTCACAGCAGCCTTTTCCATCTGGAAACTCGATTTGGGGAGGGAGTCCCCAGCTCTGTTCCTTGCACATCCCCCAGGAGCCCAGGGCTGCCATCTCCAGTCAGTGCATTGAGGGCTCCCAGGTGCCCCAGGCTGGTGGGACACCACTGCACACGGGAGGGAGCAGTGGCAGGAGGTTGTTTGGAAAGCCCCCTTGCTGTTGCACACCGTGTGTGTCCAGCCCTGCCCCAGGCTTAGGGATCAAGGTGAAGCAGTGCTGCTGCTCCCTGTGGAGTCAGTGAGGATTTGGTTGTTGCTTTCACTGACAGCTCAGCCGGTGGCTGGAGCAGCGGGTGCTGACAGTGCCCCAAGCCCCGGGGCTGGAGGGGTCCCTGGCTGGGAGGGAGCTGCCCCTTGCTCTCCCTCTGCCTCACACAAAACTGCCCATCACGAGTGGCTCAGCACAGCAAACAGGCAGCCTGGGAGTCTCTTCCGTCCTTGTCCTTTGAGATTTCTCACCTTTGAGCTTAGCTGTACAAAGGCTTTTGGTCCCTCTGTGTATCCCCACGTTAACCAATGCTGCTAAATCCATCTGTAGCACAGCAAGAGGAGAGTGCTCAGCCCTGCAGGGCCGGGAGCCAGCGGGAAGGGAGCTGCCCCACACGGGACACCAGGAGCAAAGGACTGTAGCACCTCCTTCTTGGGCAGAGCCCAAATTCTGTGAGGGAATGACAGAGTTATTCTTGTGCACTGCTGTGTCAGCACTGCAGGTGCTGTGCCTGCAAACACGTGGGTGGAGATCTGCAAAAGAATTCTGCAACTCTTGACTGGATCAGGATGTCACCAGTGCTGAACTCCAGTTTAGTCCAAAGCAACCAGTTTACACCTAGGCTGGTATCTGCTAGATTTTTTTCTTCAGGGTATCCAGACAAAAGTAAACAGAGGAGGAGCCTACATTCTCATTGTTTATCAGAAATGTATCTCATTTTACTGTACATTCCTTTTTTAGGATGTGTTATCTGTTTAAAAAAAAAGAAAAGAAAAAACAGAAAAAAATACGAAAGAGAAAAACAAAAAAACAAATGTGTAGTGAAAAATCTTCTGTAACTTTGGATTAAGAGGTAACTGATCTTTTTAAAAAGAGAACTAAGTTATTTACTTTGTAAATGTGCTGATGGCATGGATCCATCTTATTGACCTCAGCATCCTTTTTTTAAAGATTTTGGGTTTTGTTTCCAATATTAAGTTATTTTAAATTGTGGTTGAAGCAATAGGAAATTGAAATATGGATTGTGCATGACTGTGTCTTGAGTGTAAAAATATTGCAGTTTGAAACTTGGACCTAAAGTATTGCAAATAAAAGTTATAAATTCCAGTGGATTGTGTGACAGCAGCTTTTCCTGTAGGATGTGCAGCATCAGAAAGTTTTCATCAGTGGGGTTGGGGGTGCTTGGAGCTTTGTCCTGTGCCACTCTGGGATGTCATGACACAGGAGCTGACCTGCCACCAGCCCAGGTCACCCTCTGCCACCCCAGCTCCTTGGACCTTGTGTCCCCCAAAGCAGACACAAAATGTTCCTGCTGCTCCCCCTTTGCACAAATCCACAGAGAGCTGGGATTTTTCCAAGTCTCGTGTCTCCACTGTGCCATATTCCTAAAGAACCAGCAGCACATCCCAGTGAATACCGTGAGTCACACGGATGGTTGTCAGCTTCCCTTCCTGCCTAGAAATCCTGAAACTGCTTCTGAATGCTGCTGCTCCCTTCTGCTCTTGGACACCGACCCACACAGAGCTGGGAAAAAATCCCCTGGCTGCCGGCTCATCAGGTGAGTAATACCAAAGTTAGAGCTTTATCCATCCCTGTCCTTTTGATATATCTGTACGTGGGGGTGTGCATGGATGTGTCTGGTATAGAAAGGAAGGAGAGTGCAAGCAACGTGACTGAAACTTTCACTCTCCATTTCCATGGGTACAAGGACATCATGGGAACCCTCGCACAGACAGACCCTTCTGTCCCTGTAGGACGGGTGGGGACAGAGAGACCAGCAGGACCAGGGGGGCAGGAGGGCAGGACATGTGCCTTGGAAGGGGAGGACCGGGGAAATCTTTGTTCTGACACGTTTGATTGGAGAGCAGGGACATTTCTACCTGAGCTCAGCCCGGGGAGCGGTTTCCAGCGGTGGCGGTGCAGTTTGTTCTTTCCCAAGTCGGCAGCGCTATCGTGTGGTTGTTTTGCTGAGCGCTGAGGGCGCCCAGGAAAAAGCCGAGCGCTTTTCTGCCCCGGCCCCATTCGTGTGGGGCAGTCGTGCAGGAGCTCCGTTGTGGATCTTGGAGACTGACACAGCGTTATCCTGCATCCAGCGGCAAAGAGAGATGAATCGTTTCGTTGTTGGCTTTGCCGTTTATAGGCTGCAAAAGAAAAGGCAATTCTGGCACAGCCTCTTTCTTTAGAAGCTTTCCTGTGCGATCAGTGTCTCAGCGTGTCACACACACCCACTGAACTGCATCGGACTCCCTGGAGAAACGCACTTTCTGCCAAGCTCTGTGTACCTCCTGACCCTCTCACTCCTGCAGATCCCAAACCCACTTCAAAGCATCCGGCAGCTGCGACCAAAGAAATAGTCCTAGAACAAGAGGGCAGTGCTGGCCTTCGTAGTCCCTTTAGAGTCTGAACTAGGCAGAGCACCCTGGTGATCCACACTTCTCCACTCTATACAGAGCATCCTCTCAAGCTGGCAGTCCATCGTTACAGCGGGGCGTTTCCAGCTGCAGCTCAGACTGAGATGTGCCAGGACAGAGCATTCGCTGACCTTCCGCCCTCCCTGTAACCGGATCCCCGCTGATTCTCCGCTGCATCGGCCGTCCTGTTCTCTGCATCTCAGCCTCGAAAGCAAAGCGCAGTTTTTTCCACAGAGGGCTGGAAGAGGAAGAGGTGGCTGTTGTTGAACTTCCCCACTTGTGACTGCTAACTTGACTTCAGCAGGCAGGGAAGTGGCAGCCACGCTGCTCTTGCAGCCTGTTCACTGTGCACACAAGGACAGACAGTGCTCTGCAGCTTCCTTCTTCGGCTTTAGTTCTCCTCTCCTTGGTGCTCAGGGGGTGGTGGGCATTCCAGTGTCTGCTGATCCTTTTGCCTGTGACAAAAATACAAACTTCACTGTCACGGAAACACCGTGGATAGCCCTGATTGAAAGGGGCAATGGCAGTTTTGTTGAAAAAATTCAGGTGGCAACCAGAGGAGGTGCAATGGGCAAAGGCAACAACACCCTCCTGATGGCACATCCAGGTGAGTGAAGGGGTTCTCCTGCTGTTCATTGACACAGGGAGAGAAGCCAACTAGTTTGGATCTCCAGTCTGTCAAAACAGGTGAACTTTGCCTTGTTAAGCCAAGACAGAGTCTTGACCCCTGTGCAATGTCCTAGGAATCACCTTTGTTGCTGCTGTGTCTTGTCACTGCTGAGGGGGATTTCCCTCTGGGATGCCCTGTCTCTATAACCCACAGCCAGCCGAAGCTTGTGCTCTAAGATCTTGCATTTGCAGCTTTCTGGTGTCTCCAGCATTGCTTTCAAAGCAAAACAGGGGGAAGGCAAACTGTGTGTAGCTAACGGTACTGTAGAGTGTGTAAAACTTGCTAAGTCCTAGAGCTTCAAGGTAAGATCAATTTGGAATTACTGGGATGCAGAACAAATGCAACACAAAAAGGGGAGCATATAAGGAAGGGAATTAATAGATAGAACGGATACGAACATCTTGGATTGTTTCTTTCCATTTTCATTTCACATCTGGAAAGCTGTCTGGCTTTTCCAAGAATCTTCACAGTGATGTTTGCTCTTTTCAGGACCCTTTCACGGAGAACTAGCTCAAGCTCCTGTCACAGGATGTGCCTGCAAATCGCAGCTTCTCGGCTTTCCACACTGTGCGTGCAGCACGACTCCTGCAGCAAACCAGGACAAAGGTTTTGAGAACTTGACAAGTTGTCCTTTATTTTCCTGGTGTTCCAGAGGGTTGTGCAGTGGTTTAAGGTTTTCATTGTTACTGTTCCATGCTAAGAAAACAAGAGGTGGTACCAGGGATTGTTAGGGAATGCAAGCCTGGCTGAATGCAGAGAATGAATCTCCAGAGCCTGCAGCCAGAAGTGGAGAGTTGTGTGATAATCATTCCAACTTCTCAGAGGGCATCTTGCAAGTGATGTGGAATATGAAAGTGGTCTGACAGAAGCCGTTTGTTTCTGAGTTCAGTGTAGATGGTTGCACATCTCGTCATTGGTGCATCAATCAAGAGTACAACCAGTTCATCCAAAGCACCAGAACAAGCTGGGCCTCTCCGAGTAGACGACTGAAAGAATTTGAAAAGGAGAAATGCAGGGAATGACTTGGTAAACCTTGCCTGGAAGAAGGGTAGTTTTTTTTCCTAATAATTACTAATACATTCCCTTTACTTTTGACCTTCTTAACAAAGCCATTAGCATCACAGATTCACCCTGAGGTGAGAACCGCGGGCTTATGTAACTCCGTGAAAGACGAGCTGTTCCTCTGCAGGGACACTCAGGTGGAAACAGGAGCGGGGCGCCTGAGCATTCTCTGGGGAAGCATCAGGCCAGGTGGAATTTGCACCGTGCAGGGAGAGGAGGAGAAGGAGGAGGAAGAGAAGGATGGGCGCTGCGCGGCAGGAGCAGGAAGCTCGGCCCGCAGGACTTTCCCTGTGCGCCGCTGCCCCGCGATCGCCGGGCGTGTCCCTGGGACTCCGGCCCCGCGCCTGAGCTCCCGGCACTGCCGGAGCTGCCCTGGCCGCTGTCACATCCCCGCTGCCACCGGGCAGTGTTCTGTGATCTTACCGTGGTCACCAGCAGTGGAAAATACCTCTGGACATCTCCATTTCCTGCTGCCGGGGAAAAGCAATGAAGCGAGTCGAGAAGTTCTGGTTTCTCTTTCTCCTGGTGGATTTTTTAATTTGGTTCCACACTACAGAGACCGTTTCTGTGACGGCCTCTGTCAGTTTATTCTACTTCAACAGCACCAGCAACAGGACTGTGTTTGAGCGCTGTGAATGTGGCCAGTACGGCTTTAATTCTCCTCTCCTTGGTGCTCAGGGGGTGGTGGGCATTCCAGTATCTGCTGATCATTCTGCCTGCAACAAAAATACAAACTTCACTGTCACGGAAACACCGTGGATAGCCCTGATTGAAAGGGGCAATGGCAGTTTTGTTGAAAAAATTCAGGTGGCAACCAGAAGAGGTGCAATGGCAGCCGTGATCTACAATTCACAAGGCAAAGGCAACAGCACCCTCCTGATGGCGCATCCAGGTGAGTGAGCGGGCACCCGATCATTTCTTCCTCTGAAGTTTGCTTCAGGGCAGCACAGCCAGGCCCTGAGGAGTCCGGGGTGTCTGCGGGTGATTGTTGTTCTGATCGAGAGATTCAATTAGAAAAATAACGTGTTACGCAATTTGAGTCTTGTGCTTAGTCAGCTGTTCCATTCTGTGCTTGGTACAGGGCAGGCAAAGGGCTGAGTGTCTGAAGTTAGTCCTGGTTTTCACCTGTACAACTTGCAAATTAATTTAGACAGTGGTGCAGAGCAACCCTTAGTGTTTGTTTTGAAGGCACCAGTGTATTTTTCGAGGTGAGAGGAGACAAATGAACCTAAAGGTGTATTCAGGACAGGCATGTGCTTTGCAGATTGCAAGATAGATCTTGTTGGTTTTTTTCCCTGAATTCTCCTAATGCTGAGAGCCAGGAAGTTCCCGGTGTGAGATATGTGGCTTCAAATAGGTACAACTGGCTTGTGGGTTTTAAAACATTTCAGCTCTGCTGGGGATTCCCAGGCACCTGACCTCGCTGAGCAGGCCGGGATGCACAGGGACTGCTGGCCCCTTGCAGCTTCCCTCCAGACCAAGCAGGGCTGGTTGAGCTTCTCCTCAATCAACACCCTTCCTTCCATCACCAGTCCTTCTCGGGCTGCTCTCAATCCGTTCTTCACCCAGCCTGTGTTTGTGCTTTTTAATCACACCATGTACTGCAATGCAGGCATGTGTAAGAGACTGTGGCTAAGCCCTATTCTCAGAATCCCCAGACCTATAGGGAATTTTGTATTCTGAGAAGGTTCCAACTTTTGACTCTGGTTCAGCTTTGTCTGAGGGAAAATGCTAGAGCTAAACATCCCTAAAGTTTTGTAGACATTTGAGTCTGAGCAGATTGACTGCTGATTGTATAAAGCTTGTATTTTCAGAGGTGTGTTGAGTTTTTCCCTGCCCCTGCACGGAACGGGTTTCAAACAAAACCCCATTTCTCTGATTGCTTATGGATTTGCTTCTCATTATAGCTGGAGCTATTAGTGTTGAAATAACTTGTCTACTTAGATGTGGAATGGGAAAATGAAGGTTTGTTTAGGTTGTGACAAAAGTAAGCAATATTGATATTGAGCAAATTGAGATAAAATGAGCTTTGTCTGCTCTTCATTACTTGCTCTGCACGCTGCTATTGCAGCAGCACAACCAGACCAATCTCCCTGTGGCACTGAGCTGCCAAAACCTGTAGCTGCTCTGCAGGCAGGGTGGATGCTGGTGGAGGGGCTGGTTTTGGGTTTCTGGCCGCAGCCTGTGCTCTCCAGGGGTGATGGATGCTGAGGCTTTGAATGCCTTTTAACACTGTGGAGTTGATTTGGGCTGTGAAGCAGCCTGGGGTTCCATGCTCAGACGCTGTTTCTCCCCGTGCCCTGCACACTAACCAGCTCAGAGAGAAGCAAAGTACAAAACTTCTCTGTAGGTAACTTTTCAGCAGCAAAACACCTCTTCCAAAGCAAGAAGCTGAAGGTGTTGGAAGGTTGTTTTCCAGTTTGCACAGGCTGATGACAGCGCTCCTAGGGGGTCCACCCGCGGCGGGGTTCCCGCGGTAGCTTGCGGCGGTGTGCGGTGCGGTGTGGTGTAGCGGTGGTGCGGCGTGGGGGTGCGCGGTCCCGCGCGGTGCGGTGCGCTACGATGGTGCGGCGTGGCGGTGCGGTGCGGTGCGATGGTGCGATGGTGCGGTGCGCGGTGCGGTGCGTTGCAATGGAGCGGTGTGCGGTGCGGTGGTGCGATGGTGCGATGGTGCCGTGCGCTGGTGCGGTGCGGTGCGCTGCTATG